>PVKC010013332.1:0-23040 GCA_004027635.1 Crocidura indochinensis
ATATAATATTCAGTTAGATAAACATAATATATAAATATATTATATAATAATTATAATATATTATAATAATATATGTGTATTATAAACTATAATATTCAGTTATATAAATTCTGGCCAAAGAAAGCCAACTTTATTATATAAATTCTGCCTGCCCCAGACAGCACTAAATGCTCATATTTCTTTTGTTTGTCATTTACTTTTGTTCTACACCCAGGGGTGCTTAGATCTTACTCCTGGCTGGTGCTCAGGAATCACTCCAGGCAGGTTCAGTGGATTGAACCCATGTTGACTGCCTGCAAGGCAAATGCCTTACTTGCTGCACTTTTGCTCCAATCTCATCCAGATTTTTAAAAAATGAGTCTCAGAGGCTCACAGCATAGTTTGCCATAATTATCTGGCCTTGATTTCTGCTTTTGTCAGGTCATTCTGCCACTCAGAATTCCACAGACTGGCGCTTAAACATTTATTTTTTCTCTATATGGAAGCATGAAGTCCAAGGTCAAGGTGCCATTAAGAGCTGTTTTCTGATGTGCTTAGAAGCCCCTTTCTAAGAGTTTTCTCCTCTCTTGGTCCTGTAGAGTCTTTCCTGTTTTAGTACTGAGAAAGCTGACAGGTTCTTCTCTTAGAAGTACACCAGAATGTGCATTCAGGCCCATCTAATAACTTCCATGATTTCAATAACTCCTTAAAGCCCATCTACAAATTCTGTAATCGGAGGAATTTGGACATAAACATAGGGAATATGGGATAAACAGGTCAATCTAGAGCAACTGCCTCAGCTAAACACACACCATAAATTTTCTTTTCTAGATGTAGAAACTCAGTTTTGATTTTCTATGGAAGAGGATTTGGGCCACACCCAGTGATTCTGATGGCTTATTCCTAATTTCTGGAATTATTTCTATTCTCCTACTATCTCAGGTGGTACTCATCTGGTTGTACTCATGTGATTGATATGCTGTCCCAGGGATTTACCCCGGAATTAAAGAGACTATATTCAAGAAAAAGGCCTTACTTCCTATATCGCTTTAGCCCCAGAAATTCAATTCTGTAGGGATTTCAATCACTAGCTAATTTGCTTAGAAAAGAAATATACCATATTGCAGTTATTTGAGTCAATTTTATATTGCTTAAACAAGAAAAACAGATAATGAGCTCTTCAAATTCAGCTTAACACATATTCAAGATTTTCATTATATAATCTTTATTTTCCTCTTAGTTTTAGGAATATTAGTCCAGATTTTAGGTACATATTGATTTATTCTGCCAGGGTGATAATTTCTTTCTATTTTTGTTTTATTCGTGTTGTGTGTGTGTGTGTGTGTGTGTGTGTGTGTGTGTGTGTGTGTTGGTCACATCTGGCTGTGATCAGGATTTACTTTGGCCCTGTACTCAGGGATTGCTCCTGGTGGGTTTAGAGATACTTGGGTCAGCTGTGTGCAAGGGAAGAGCCTTACTTGCTGTATTCTACTCCAGATCAGGCATCATTTCTTGGTGTTGTTTTTAAACCATCTGATTATAGGAAACTTGCTTTAATGGGTGGAAGGGGATAATAGTAGAGAAGGGACCACAACCTGAATGATAGAGGGAAGTATTCAATTCAGTTGAGAATTGAGTGTTGAAAGGATAAGCATGATATGATTTCACAAATAGTATTGTAACAAGCCACAGTGTCTTCAAGGAAAAAGGATAAAAAGTGGAAAGTAACTGCCATAGATGCAGGCTGGATGGTTGGGAGGGAAGCTGAAGATATTAGTGCATGAAAGGGGACACTAGTGAAGGAATTGGTGTTGGAAAATTGTACACCTGAAACTCAACCATTAAAAACCTTTGTTACTTGGTAATTCATGGTGATTCAGTAGATTATAAAACTCTTCTGAGACCAAGACATAAATAAAATGGCAGGTTAAAAATTATAGTTTTTCCAAAGTCTGTTAAGGCACAAACTAATTTGTTTCTTCTCAGACTAGATTTCTAATTTGTTTTGCTTATTCTCAATGATATTCAAATGCTTAGGTTAGTGACTAAAACTGAAAATGTTATTAGGTATTCTAAGAAATTTCATGGTAGAAGAGAATTCTGGTTAGTATAATATCTGAAAGTTCTATTCTCTAATAATGCTGAGACTCAACAAGCATTACTTGAAATTAGAGAGGTGCTATTGTGTCTATTGAAATATTATGCCTTTTCCACTCTGCATACCCACCTTGGGCCTACAGACTCTCCATTGATGACTGAGGGGCTGATGAAGGGAGGTTCTCCTGTTTCCCTGGTTCACCATCCTGTGCATTTTTCTCTCACTTGGGGAGTCTCTTCTCTGGTGTGGGGGGAAATGATGTGCTGTATTAAGAGCTCTTACACTCTCTACAGAAGCTCTACCAGATATACCAAAGGTAAATTTAAAATCATATTTGCTTCTTCTGTCCTTTGTTATCCATAGATGAAGGTCTGTCTGGTATTTCCAACAAATAGTGTTTAGTTCTGCTAGGAACCCAGAGTGTACTTGTCATCTAAGTAACTTTGTCACCAAGTACTCTTTGGAATGCAGCCTTAAATATAAAAATGTCAAAATGATGATTGTGAAGCTGAGTTGTCAGTTTGCAGAAATTATTGTGTATGGTTATATAAATAAGTCATCAGTAATTAAATGTACATTTAAAAAGTTCTAAGTAGTAAAATTTCCATTAAAATCTGTGTTACTGCTTAAAACAGGTGTTTTTGTTCTAATTATTATTTCTTTGTGTCTCTAATGTATCTGTTCTGAGGAATAAAATATAGGTAATTTTAAGAGTTTCAGAAAACAGTGAAAAAATTCTAGGAAATAGTCTCATGATGCCACTCTATTTATTTATCTCTTATTGCTGGCAGGAACCCCTAGGACTACCAGAGGTTTGTGGGGTCCATAAAGCAATGATTTCTATCTTAAACTGGGTCTCATGTCTCTGTCCCTGCTTTGCAGATACAGACTCTCTTTGGAGTCATTCAATCCAAATGTGCTTCAATTTAACTTAAAAATCAAAACAGTACATGTCATCCATGTTATTCCTCTGTTATCAGTTTGATGCTTAAAAACACGCCTTGTTGCCTCTTTTCATCCCATTCCAAATAGCTTTATTTCTTGTCATTTCCCGTCCTCTCAACTGCATCTTGACTTGCAATTGGTCCACCATTATTTAGTCTAAGCCACAAGCAAACATGCAGTGTGATGATACGACTGTGTAAACCAAGGTTATGAACACTAATACCAATCTAAACAGATGATCTTAACTATGATAGGATACATTTTAAAAACTGTTTGGTGGATATATAAGAAATTTGGAAGTTTGATTATTTTGTAGACACTTATAGGTACATAATCTTTTTATCTATCTTTTATCTATTATTGTATATTATCTTTATATCAACTCTTGATATCTTATAATCAAGCACTAATCAACATAAATCATAAAAATAACTGACTATTCAATTATTGATTTTATACTTACACATGAACCTAATAGGACTGAATGTAACAAAAAACTATGGCAAAAAAAAAAAAGAAATAGGGGTGAATGAATAAAATAGCATTTAGAATGGAATCAAAGGCACATTGTTGGCTCCAAATTCTTTGACAAGGAACATATGGGTCATTTATTGAGCCAAAGTGGGTAAAATCAACTGTGGGGGAATCCTTGCATGTCCTTTAAATAATGTGTGTACTAGGGCCTAGTTTTATCTTCATTTTCAGATAGCACAGGTTGAAGATAATAGAATTACATCAGTACTATTGTCATTAAGTTGTGAAACCTTCACCATCTATATTAACACTTTAGTTTAAATGAAGATGTTACTTGTACTTTATGCATTTTCTTTGTGACAGTATATTTTAACCTAAACTTGGTTTGTTTTCTGAAATTTTTTAAAGCACAGAACTGTTACACTTCGCAGACAACCTGTTGGCGGCTTGGGCCTAAGTATAAAGGTACGTGCTTGTGATTTTTATCTCTGTTTACCAAATGATTATTTCATTGTTGATGGTAAAAGCTTTCCTTCTGCTGTCTTTCAGGGAGGCGCTGAGCATGGAGTTCCTGTCGTCTTGTCAAAGATTTTCAAAGACCATGCAGGTACTTAACTAATGTTTAAGTGTGCAACACAACAACTTGTAAGATAGAAACTTAATTAAATTGATAGACATTAGCTCAATAACTATTTTGCTTGGCTATTTATGCTCTTATGTTATTTTTGTACTTAATTTCTTAGTGCATCCTGTTGAAACACTGCCTTTTGCATTCCCACTGACCCTTCAATCCCTTAAGAGAGGTACTGATTTATAGTGAATCTAAAGAGAAATGTAATACAAAGAGACCCACAACTCACAGTTCAAAACTATGAGTGTTCTTGAATATGCTAAGAAGATAGGAATTCAATAGAGAGAAGGAAATAAGTGATGTTCATTGAAAATTCAGTGAGAAAATTGCATTTCACCTTTTAAAATGTCATGAGAATCATGTCTAGAACAGGATTGTTGGTGGTGCTGCCTACGGTGTGTTGGCTACACATAGGACCTTCATTTCCTGAGAAATAGCTATGTATAGATGGGAAAGTGAGGATGGAGATTCTGGCCAAAGATTTCAAATTTCTAATAAAAGAGGGAGATTTTCTGGCAGAATAAAATCATTTTGTTAAATAACATAAAACAGTCCATCTACTTTTGTTTGTTTTGGTTTTGGGACCACTTCCAGCAGTGTTCAGGGATCACTCTTGGCTGTGCTGGGCATTGAACCAAGGTCGGCCTACTTGCAAGGCATGCTTGTTAACCCCTGTACTGTGTCTCCTGTTGAGAGCTGTTCCCCTTAACAGGGTTTCCACTGTGCACAGCTGGGTTTTCCATCACTGGTTTGTCAGCCTTTCCTCCCCTGTTAGTATTCTACTGATCCTACTTAGTCCATTAGCAAGGTTTTATTCTTGAATGTGCTATCTTCTGTGCTAGTCTGTTAGAATGGTGTTGTGGTATATGGTATGTATGAAAATATGTGCGTATAATGTAAATGTATGTGTCTATATGTCACTGTGGTGTCTTTGGAGTGTGGTGTTTTTGTAGACTTGCATAGCTGAGTGTCTGTGTATCATTTGAGTGTTTCTGTCATTTGTTCCTGAACCATTGATTAGAAAGGAAGTAATGAGGAAACCTTGAAAAAAGTGGAAAAGGCCAGAGATAGTCTCTCATCAATTGCTCTTGGCCTGTGACATGCCGTTCTCTAATGGAACTCCAGCAAGCGTTGATTAAATTAATACATAACAGGATTACACTTTTATCCGAACTTTGATTCTCATTTCCCTGATTTTACCTAACCCAAGCCCAGAATCACCAGAATAAGTGGCCATTGTGAGAGTATGCTGCATGGAGGGAGAGGTATGGTCTGGAAGCCCACCTACTCTTTCTCTGACATCTGCATGCTTTTGGAACATGTGTCTGGCACACCTGCCCTATTGGCCATCCACAACTTACATAGAAATCAATTGGAGAATGTGGAAATGGAATGAAGGTTCATTTCTCCATGGTACTTTTGATTTCATCTCTGTATAAAGAGAAATTTTAACAAAACAACCCACCACTACAATTTGTATCTCTATGAAGTCTCCTTTATTACCAAAAGAACTTTTAGGAGTAAGCCTAACATTTTCCCATTTGTGAGAGAGGACTGACTGCTTATGACTTAACCAGCATATCCTTAGCACAGAGAAACTGAGTTATGAAGGACACTGTTTGCAGGATTAGGAGTGGCTGTGCTGGGCACACATTGATACTATTTCCCTTGGCCACAGAAAAGAATTTCAGTTTTATAAGAAACTAGAGTTTTAATTAGAACCACAGCCAACTTGAAAAGTAAAATTATATACAGTTCTTTGAAGCAAATGATCATTCTTTCCCCATCCCTGAGGTTTTGAAAGCATTTCAAAATAAACATGATTTTGGAAGATGAAGGATTTTTTTTGCATTGTACAAACCAAGTATCATAATTGTGGAACAGAAATATCTCATAGAATCAGTACCTTGGTGCATTTACAGTGAAATTCTACAAGACATAAATCAATTCGTTATTGAATTAGGTGTGTTTAATTACTTCTGCACCAATGTAAGCATCTGGTTGACTGGTTAATAATTGAAAGAAGGGATGCTCAGAAACATTTTTTGTTTTCACACTTCATTTTCATGGGTATATTCTTTATTTGTGGCTAGGAAAATGTCTCAGAAAAGAAGATCAAAGAGTAAGATTTACCAGCATGGGGCTGAAGCATTAGCACAACAGGTAGGGCGTTTGCTTTGCCTGTGGCCTCACCGGGACTAACACAGGTTTGATCCCTGGCATCCCATATGGTCCCCGGCCTGCCAGGAGTTATTTTTGAATGCAGGAGTAACCTGAGTGCTACTGGGTACTGCTCTTATATAAAAAATATTTACCATAATATCTACTAGAAAAAGAAATTGTACCTATTTACAGAGAGATAATAAATTTACATAAAGCAACCATCACAGGAGAATCAGCTATGAAGCTTGCATGTATTACTGTGGATGGTGTAGTCAATGATTTGGGAAGAACATCATTCATCTCTCATCACATTTTCTCCTGAAAAAAAAAAAGCAGTGTTCAGGTTAGGGTGACAAGGTTAAGCACAAATGAGGAGTCTCAGAATGAACTGGGGTCCATACTTTTCTTTATCTCTCACAACCAAACATGTGATCCATTTGTCTTCTCAAATGGAGATTATTTTCTCCACTGTGAAAGCAACAATAAATTCAAATGGTCAAAGTTATCACCCCCACTCCTAGGGTTCACCTTTACTATATCTGATGGTTATTGAAACTTGTGCCTTTTGTGATAATTTTCCTGGCAGCTTTCTCTCCACTCTCCCCACCTTCCTGCTTAATCAAAACCTTCGTTTATTCACTACTTTTGATGGCCTCATCATCTCTGTCCTGTCCTCATCACACTATCTGGCCTCTATCACTGTTATCCTGCCAGGATCACCACTGCTTTCTACACCTACAATGCTCAACACTAATCTTGGTGGAATTAATAGTCACAGAGTCCTTTCCCCATTATCTGACCTGCAGCTTTCGAACTAGAATGTGTTTCAGCATGTGTCCTTATTCCTTCATCAAATGTACATCCTAGACCCAACCTCTTTTCAAAGTTTTAATAAAATGTTCAAGAAACTTGAGCTTTTGAAACCAGAGTTTGGTCTAGATAAGCATGGGGCCTTAGTACAGATTAAATGAAGGCAGTCAGGTTCTACCTACTGACTCTCAATGTGATGCCACATGCATCTGGTAGAGGAGAGAGACTATGTGGGGCTTCTGCGTACTGTGACTAAACTCTGAGAGTAGAGGAGACTGTGATGTGACATGACACTAGCAGCTGTATGCCAGTCCCTAATTGGAAAGTTGGGATTTATTCAGGAAGATAAAGTATTCAGGGTAATTGTTGGAACTCAGAATGTCAACTGATCATTGAAGGGACTGCCTGTACTCTGATTCAAGGGAATTGGGACTTTATTAACCCAAAAAGAAAGACAGAGTGTTGAAGAATCCATCTAATTTTTTGCTGTGGGAACAGTGAGTTGAGTTCCCTGGTGTCCATCTGACTGCATTTGGGAATGAGGCACTGCAGAGAGATCAGATCAAAGAAGAATGTAAAGTCATTCATGCAATCACTCATCCACAGATTTATCCAACTGCATTCAACAAATAACTTCTCGGTATAAGTCGCTTTCTGGGCATCTAGCAATAAGCTTTAAAGTGTATGTACAATCACACAAATGAGCAGTGGATAAATATAAAACACTATCAATGGCAACTCTATTAGTAAAATTAAAGAGTGACAGCATATAGTAATAATGGAGAAATACTATTTTTATAATGTGCTCAATGAAAATATCACAGTTGGGGACAATCTACATTAAATAGAATAAATCATGAAACAGTCTTAATGAGTAGTGGTCTGTATTAGAAACCAAAGAAAAATGATGTATTGATACAAGAATGAGTATGCTTGCATCAGGAGCAAGGTGATATGAAAATGAGGTTGGTGGGGTGAGTGGCAGCAAATGATGCTTGAGGATGCTTCATTAATTTAGGGTCCAGAAACCCTTGGACACAATATGAAATTGTACTTCTGCGTAAGAAGGACCATGGAGGACTTGTCAGGCGAGGGTGTCAGATCTTTCATATTTATTTTCTGTAATAAATTTTCTTGGCTACTATATGGAAAACTATATGAGGCAGGGGATGAGTCACAATGCTAGTTTATAGAGGTTTTATGCCCTACATATAGTGATTTTAGTGACTTTGGAGTTTAGTGTTTAGATTCATCAAATACTTCGAGGAAAAAGTCTCTGGTGTGCTTGACAGATAAGCCTCTTTATGCAAGAAGATGAGTGTATTCATGCTTGAGTTTGTGGATTTAGACTAGACAACTGGCAAGCAATGGGAGCATTAAATGAGATAGTTCAGGAGTAGGTGGGGACTGGAAATGCAGGAGCTGGGGAGAATGGAGGCTTGGTTTTTATTTGCTGGGCAGTGGGCTTACATATGTAGAGTTTATGGGAAAAGTTTAGATAGAGAAATTTTAGACAGAGGCATTTGAACTAATAAAACCATGGTGATTTCCTACTGTTTTAGGTCAATAGAGAAGAATCAGAGGCTGAATTCTGACTTCTTGAAAGAGGGTAAACTGGAAGGAGACAGAAAAGGCAGTAGTGAGTTGAGAGGCTGTTCAGTTTATGCCACCTTGATTCTCTGGCTTTCTAGCTGTTATAAGCATGTGAATAACCTGCAGAGCTTGCATATAAAACAACCCAGACTCAGGTAACATGGTTTAGGTGAACTCAGAGTCTATGACTTGAGGTTTGCCAGACATCTCAAAGCTCTTGTCTGGAGGCTGTGTTCTGACATTTGAACATCATTTATCCCATTGGATATACAGAGGCTGAAACATGCCCCAGTATAGGTATAGATTCTGAATAAATATTTTTTCTTGTTTATTTTTATTATTATTAGCCCTAAAGAGCTGGACTCCTGTTTTTCATATTCAATACCTTTAATGTCATTCCAGCTTCTTTGTCTTTCCATTTCCCCTGAAATAAACATGATTATTCCTATATCAGTGCCTTTGTCCTTTCTTTATGTAAAGCTACACCTCATTATACATCTATTATACATATAATAAGAAAAATCTTAAAAATATTTTCTTTTCATTCATGGAAATTTTTGATTTTAATAATAATTATTTTATTTTAAACACCATAGTTACAAAAATTTTCATGACTATGTTTCAGTCACAAGGCTGGAGAGGTGGTGCAGGCAGTAGGACATTTGCCTTGCACGCACTAACCTTAGGGGGACTGTGGTTCGATTCCCCAGCATCTGATATGGTCCCCCAAACCAGGAACAATTTCTAAATGGATAGCCAAGAGTAACCAACCATGAGCATCATCAGGTGTGGCCCAAAAAGCAAAAATAAAATAAAATAAGATAAAACGAATCACCTAAGTGAACTTGGCACACCTAGCCAGATTGTGCAATACTCAGGGGCATCAACATTATTGTGAGTTTTTTTTATTTTACATTTATTTATTTTTTCAGGTGGCATTTATTTCTTTTATTAAAAAATATCTTTAAGCATTATGATTGTAGCTGGGTCTCAGTCATAAAAAGAACATTCCCTTCACCAGTGCAACATTCCCATCATCAAACTTCCTCCTACTTCCAACCCCTGGCTGTATTTGAGATACTTCTTGTACTCATTGACTCTGTTGTCAGTTTTGAATATCAGGAGAAAATATTTTTATGTCAGGGAAATACCTCCTGGAGTTGGAATATATGTCTTACATCAGAAAGAACCAAGTTTCATCTTTGGTATTGTGTTCCCTCTCCAAAGAACCATTGAATATAGTCTTCAAGGCTTCAAAGAACTGCTGAGCTAGTCCTACTGACCCCAAACACCACTAAGTTTGAAAAGAACCATATTTCTGGCACTAGTGGTGCTTGTGCTTATTCCTAATTCAGCAATAGAAATGCTTGCACTTATTCCTACAGTCTATACTTATTCCTAACCCTACCTAGTAGGGTTCAGAGGACACTGTGGTATGCCAGAGATCAAATCGTGGTCAGCCACATGCAAAGCAAATACCCTATTCACCATTCTATTGCTCTAATCTTCATTCATTTAATCACATTTTCAGAGTTCTATAAATGTTCTCAGTACTCTCTTGATTGTCAAGAGTAGAAACTGATTCTTAATCTCATGGAATTAATCTTATTGAGGACAAGACATAACAGAGAAAGACACAAGTAAATAGCCTTTGTCCTGTGGAGTAAGGATGGTTGGTATCATCCTTTACTTTAAAGAATAAGATGCCAAGACAAAGACACACTGAACACATTGTCTACTGACATAACAGGATATGAACATGAATCCATCTCTTCAGCCCTTTGCACATCTTTTTTTTTTTTTTTTTGGTTTTTGGGCCACACCCGGTGACGCTCAGGGGTTACTCCTGGCTATTCGCTCAGAAGTCGCTCCTGGCAGGCACGGGGGCCATATGGGGAACCGGGAGATCGAACCGAGGTCCGTCCTAGGTTAGCGCAGGCACCTTACCTTCAGCGCCATCTTTTGCACATCTTTGAAACTACTTAAGGAGCATCCAATTAATTTAAAACACCTCTTCTTAATTTTCTGCTTGTTTTATTCTTTTCTTGGATTGTTATTCTGGCTTTGTTGATATTACCTACAGATAAGTAATATTAGTTTTGAAACTATAAAGTAACTATTTTTCAAAGCAGAAAAAATGGGTTCTTTCAAATCAATTGAGTCACAATATCTAGATTACCAGTCATAAAATAGTTGAGCATTTAACTTGATACTTTTTTGTCTTCCAAAAAGGTTTTTTTACTAAAAAACTTTTGTTTCAAATGTTATTTTGGTAGTTCATTTTCCTGTGTTTAGTTGAAAGGCTTTTACTATCCATATGTTTTTGTCTTAATATTCTCAAGAGAAATAGAAAAGAGGAGAACTTTTACAGAACTTTTCTGTTATTCTATATTGGCCTGACGAGCTATCAAATTGGACGTATAGTGAAAAATAGGCCCGTGCTTCACTTTCTGAGAATATGCCAGAGAACATTCTATGTTGGTGGACTACTGGACAAGAGATAACCAGTACAGGATGGGATCAAAGATGTTCCAGTCAAAATTGGTAAAAAAGATACTTAGAACAGGTTCGGGGACAAGATCAGGGGCAGAAGTGTTTAGGACAGTACTTGGATTATGGCTGCTTAGACAAAGGCTGGGATGAGCAAAATATAAAACAAGAGTGAAACAAGAGTTTTTGGGAGTGGGAGGTTAGCAGGGGAGAATTGAAACTCTTCTAGTATCTGAAGAGTCCGTATCCATAGTTTTAAACAAAGCATTGAAATTGGTTGTCTAATCACATCTGATATATGAACACTTATAGACCAGATTTGATGTTTCATTGCTATCTCATCAAAGTCTTCTGTCCCAGCCTCAGGTGTGATGCTAATGGTCAGAACTTTTCACTTGATTTGTTGAAGAACTCTGTAGTGTTCTATTATGATTTTAATGGTTGATAATACCCAAAATAGGTGAATCAATAAATATTACCCACAATAGAAGGATAGTTGAATGAATGAGACACTCTCATTCTTGCAGATGTCTCATAGAGTTAAGTGGTGCCCCCCATCAGTAGTCTCATAAGGAAATTCTACTTAAAACTGAGTAGGCACAGTTGGTTTTCATTTACATCATCATGCCCAAGAGTTGTGGGGTTGTGTATTTTGAATCCAGTCATCCCACAGTCTGTACATAAAATTCTCTCTGTGGTATAGCTTATCCATGTAGTTGTTCTGTCCTTCACACATTTTCTACTACTGTTCCAGAGAAACATTTGAGTGTGCTATGCTATTCCATCTGCTCAAAAAATAACGGTCACTAGGATTCACATTGAAATTCCTGACACCACCCCAGGCAACCATTCTAAAAATAGGGTTCCTAAGAATAAGTGAGGAAATTTTGTATTTGTATGGGATGCATATGGAGAATGCACATCTGTTGCTTATACTCACATTCTTTGAAAATTTTTCCTTTATTGCAATTTACTTACATGTACAAAAATCACCAGTGATACTGTCCTGATTATTAAAACATTTACATATTCAGATCATTGGCTACCTTCCCTGTGTCTTTGATAATCCTGATCACCTGAGATATGAATGATTTGCTATAGCTACACAAGTCTCCTCTAACTTGAGTGCTCTATGTCTGGCTCAGCCCATCTTCATTCTCACAGAATAGTCTTTTTCTTATTGGTGTCTACTAATTACTATGCATACTTGAATCCCATCCACTCACAATGATCCTTACATGCTATCGAAGCCCATCACTTGAAGATGTTCTCATAAAATTCATTTACTATTGCAGTTTAATTCACAGGTCATTTATGATGATAATATTTCAATAAGAATGTGGATGGATCTAGAGTCTATCCATCTAACTTTATGCTAGTCTTCAAGTCAATAAAAAGTGAAAGGGCAGGGTGTATTGAGAGAAATAACAATCAGCCCCATAAATAAGAGGACAGAGTATTAGGATTATACAGTCTTTTTATGTTGACTTTCATGTTAAGTGCTACCTGTTCAGCTTTTAGAAATGCCTTGAAAGAACCACCTGACCCATTAAACCTTCTGGAAGTGTGATCTAAGGTGCATAGATACAGAATAATTGTACTTCCTTACCAACTTCTCAGGAATATTGGAATTTTATGGGTTTGAGAGCTGAACATATCTACCTGCTTTTTGTTCTCTAGCACTTTTACCTATCATCCAGTGATTTATTGCCATGAAGATATTGCCTTTATATGGGATTTTTATTAGTTTCATTTTACATTAGTGATATTTCATTATTACCTTCAACTTCGTATTAATGTTTTTACTCATTAATCTTGACTTTGCTGTCAACTCTTCTTTCACTACTCCTAAATCCATATATAAATGTTTCCTTTTTCTGTAGCCACTCTGTTCTGCAGATCTCAGTGTATGGAAGTAGCAATAGATCCATTGAATTACTTTTAACTTAAAGTATTTTATGGGCCAGAGTGATAGCATAGTATTTGCTTTGCCTGCTGCTGACCCAGATTCTATTCCTGGCATCCAATATGGTTTCCAGAGTCTGAAAGGAGTAATTATTGACTTTGGATCCAGGAGTGACCCCTCTGAGCATTGCCAAGTGTAGCCCAAAAACCAAAAACGAAAAAAAAAAAGAATTTCATATAATACTTATGACAGCCTCAGTCACTGTTGCTCTTTTTTTGGTAAATGGAATGACACAGATAATTTTGAATGTAATATAAATATTTATTACACTGTGCTTATATGATAATTAAACATAGTGCTGCCTTATAGGAAGTTCTGTAAATATTTTGTGGAGTACTTTATTTCAGATCTATAGTCCAGGTCTGTTGAATTTGTGCAGAAGTAGTTAGAACCTCCTCTTACATTTTGTTCAGTAAACATGGAACCTGATATGGAATGTTTAGGTCAAGCCAACAATAAGTTTACAATAAGCCAACAATTTACTTTTCTTCTCAAATTAATTTGCTGGTATAGAGTAAGGAGTTCTCTTTCCAGATCTAGTCTAGGCATCTAGTAAATCAAATGAAGAATATTTCAATATTATGCCCTCTTTATTGTTAATGAATTCAATTGGAGCTACACTTTTAAGGCTATCAAAATAAATAGAACTTGAAATGGACAATAAAAATGGATTTTATATCGGAATGAGGAATGTTGAAACTCAGAAAGGAATATTAGCTGTATTATAAGCTCTGAAGTACATGCTACATGTTGCAAGTTTAATTTAAATTTCATGTGGGAAGAGCCTTCATCTTCACTAACTGATTGCTAAGAGCAAAATTGAAGCTGAGAAGTGAATTGACAGTATGTTCTCACTTTTGAAGAATCATTTGGTGTGAAGATCAGAGAGAAGTCAGTTTGCAACAAAAATTCCAGCTGCTAAGGCAGAGTGTGTGAGATGCTTCTTACCAATCCATTCTGGCCTGAGAGGTAAAATCATGAGGTCTGCTTTATCATTATTCTATAGTTCCATAAATTATTCTCTCTGACACTTTCAGCTTCCACTATTAAGAGCCTTCCTAAAATCAGAAGTTCTTTTTTTTTCAAATTTAATTTTTCTTAATATTTTGGATGGGATGTCTAAAGGTCTTTAACTTAATTCAATGCTTAATATATTTCCATTACCAATAAAACCTAATGTCCAGGTTTCTTGCCTGGGAGAGAATCCCTATTAACATTTCCATGGACTAACTTTTGTATTTTTTTCTTCTGTACTTCAAGGAAAAATCCTTATTCTCTTCACAGATGGAATCTTTGTATAAGGAGTTTTAAAAACTTGACAATAACAGGGTTTGTAATAGAATCCGGCATAGTGTTTAGTCTCTGCCCTTGCTCTGAGTCTAACTTGGAAGCAACAAAGACAACAGAGATCAGGGCCAGGAGGACCAGTCCATGGTAGGAATCTTGACACAAAAAGTGATTGAATAAAGTTAGGGCTGGGATGAGACCACTATGATAATGATAGCTGAGAATGATCACTATAGATAAGAAATGGTGTTGAAAGGAGATAAAGTGACATGCATGTTACCCTGTCAATAACTATTGCTGACCACAGTGTCTAAAGAAAAAAAGAAAAAGAGAGAAGAAAAGCATCTGTGGTGGGAATGTTGCACTGGTGAAGTGTTGAGGAGTGTTCTTTTGGTGATGAAGCCCAACTATATAGTTCTGTTTGTAATCATAGTGTTTAAATAAAATTTTAAAAAAATCATTTATTTCAAAAATATCTAAGTGAGTTGGAAAACTGAAGACACACATGGAATCCCCGTAACCTCTGGGAATGTGTTTTGATTCCCTCTTTTTGTCTTTATTTTTTGCTTTTATCATAGCTTTCTAGGAAATTCATAAAGATTTATCATCTCTAGTGTTTGCTTGACCATAGACTGTGGCTTACCCAAAATATCTCATTACTGAGTCTACATGTGTAAAAAGAAATGTAATATGGAATTTTCATTTGCTTTGTTTTAGATTATTTATATGTTCAAGGGCTACTTCTGACTCTGTGTTTTGTGAGTATTGTTTGGGTGAGCATCAAACACAGGGCCTCCTGCATGTCAGCCATTGATATAATTCTCTGACTCCTTAAAATGGAATTACACTCTCATAAATGAGGCTTGAGGACTGTTTCCTCAAAGATGAGAAAGATTTAGGATAAGAGCATGTTTTAGTTTGAGATGGTATTTGTAAACCCAATTATCTTCCATTTGGACTTATTTTATTGCTCCTTGTATTTTATCCTTATTTCTATTGATGAACAATAAATTAAATTGTGTTCTATCACTAAAAAAAATAAATGTCTGTCACTGAGGCAGGTATGGGGGAGGACAAAATGAAAACTGAGGAAAATTGGTGGTGGGGGATATGGTGAAGGATGTTGGGCATTGTATTACTTAAACGGAATCAACAAACAACTTTGCATTTCACAGTGATTCAATTAAAATTTATTTTATTCAAAAATTACCAAAAAGGGGGCTGATTCCTCTGGGAACATACTGTACTAAAGAATCTCCAGTGTGGAAGCAGATATATCCTTGAGCTGTCTGGTGGAAAAAAACATCCATTCCATTTTTACTCCATAAAATATTGAACTGAGCAGACAACTAAAATTTATGATTCAGACATGAATCAAGCAGATAGATTACCCAACTGTGTAGGGTTGAGCAGGTATCTTGTTACATAGGACATATATGTAATAAAAATTTGTCTTTGTGAGGATCAGTGCTAGTGAAGTTGTATAGTTTAAAATATTATGTAAGTTCATGCACTTTCTTTCTCTTAATCATGCATGCAGTGATGAAATATTAGTGAATATTTTTCACATGACATCAGAAGGATATGTAAATTGAACTTATTGAGAAGTCATGTGAAAAGAGCAGGAATTCAACATGCAAAGCAATGAGCCTGTGATTTATACAGAACTATCAAGATTGAGGATCTTTTGGCCTCTGGGTTTATTTTCAGGAAATTAGATTTAAAAAAACTACTGAAGATGATTGAATCTTTGATGAATCCAAAGGCACTTCAGGCTTTCCAGCTTCTGGTTGATTATTTCTGAGACTCCACAGCAATTCAAAGGGAATGAGATCTCAGATTAAAAATAAAAAAGACCTCAAAGTTAATATATAGATATTTATTGTTTAGTTTAATAGAAGTAATTTTTACTGCCATAGCACTCCTCCCTTCCTCATGACAGTTAGAATTTATAATATTTTGATCTTAAAACAATCAATTTAATTTTTTCTTTTTTCTGGATTTCGCTCTCTTAAATGATAGTGAACTAAAAGTAAAAGTGTTCCCAATGTTCATGCCAAAGGAGAGAATGCTTTTTTTTTTGTTTTGTTTTGTTTTGTTTTTGTTTTTGGGTCACACCCAGCAGTGCTCAGGGGTTACTCCTGGCTCCATGCTCAGAAATTGCTCCTGGCAGGCATGGGGGACCACATGGGGCACCGGGATTCGAACCGATGACCTTTTGCATGAAAGGCAAACGCCTTACCTCCATGCTATCTCCCGGGCCCCGATAGAATGTTTTTGATGTCTTCAATAGATCATAGTTAGTTCTCAATACAGCACACAGAACAGTCTTCTAAGTCTTCAGAAAGTGTTCCATTTCCTCTGCTTTGGGAGAGCCTGGTTAGTGTGTGGTGAATAAGAGGGAAATTCATGGAAACTTGCTGGGAGAGCTGACCAGTCCCCCTGAGAAGCCTGAATATACACAAAGCCACATGCAAGGCTTCCAAGTCAGTATACAGGTGAAGGTAGTGTGGGAGCAGTTAGGGTTGCCAGGGTGAGGGAAAAGAAGGAAGATCACCATTGGTAGGGAGTATGGACATAGTGGAAGAAGCATCTCTGAATTCTGCCTTTCCACCAAGGGAAACTTTTGCTGCTTTTTGCAAGGTCTGGGGCCTTCTTGTTGCATTAAATGTGAGAGTAGATTATACATAGGTATCTGATGAACCTCAGAATATGGACCTCTGGACTCCTCACACTCCTCATTTTCATTATTATCAGTTTAATCAGAAAACATAGCAGTTGATAGAAATGGGACTTCTGAGTCTCTGGGACAGGACATAAGCTCTTCTCTCAGAAGAAAAACAAAACCCTGCCAGCAACCCCGAGGGCACCCTGATTGGATTCCGTGCCAGCATTTCCTTTCAGTATATGTGAGATTAAAAAACTTCTCTTTAAAGTCTTCCTTTTAATATACTTTCATGCTAAAATAGTGACTCAGGAGACTTCTTGCATAGCACATAGATCTTTTAAATATTAAAACAGGGCACATTTCTTTCAAAGTGCCTAATCTTTATTTTCAAAGTTAGTTGAGGGTTTTCCGTTTTTCAAAAGAAGTCCAATGTATGATCAGAAACTTGAGAAGAATTCTCTAGAGTTCACTCTTTAGTTTTGGCAAGTGTGTCTTGGTCTGTTTTTGTGGGCTCTAGGTCCAATTGATTTTCGGGGTTGTTTTTGAATTATTTTGGTCTGCTTGGCTGATCTGGGGCCTCTGGGGCTCCCACTGGTCTCCGCTGATGATAGAAATGACTTTTTTCTACTTATACATATTTGTAGTTGTGTCACTTGTTAAATTAAAAAAAATTGCCATCAAGATGAAAAATATTTTAAAAACAGAAAGAATTCACTTTTGTGGGTATTCTTCAGCTTTTTTGCCTTTACCTGCTTATTGTTCAAAGAGTTTATATTATATTTTCTGTCTCTAACATTTTTCATTTGTCAGGGACCTTCATATTTGCTCACTTTCACAGTAAAAAAAATATTTTCTGAGTTATCTTTATCTCAAATTATTTAATAATACTCATCTTGAATATTTTGAATGTATATTCTACTATATTTTGGGAGCAAATTTACAGTATGCATACTTCAAATGGAATTCATTTGGAGTTTATTCTGCATATTTCATTCTTTATAAAATTTACCTAATTCTCTCTTTTACTAGTACCTCTCTTGGAGACACTTATGGGTCACCTCTGTACTTGTTGATGTGGTTAAGGGGATATCTGATCAAAACTGGCATCCTCCATCATGCTAATATTTAATTGAGAATATTTTTCTTAGAAGGGGTATTGAACATATCAGATTATAAAGTAAATTTGAGAGCTAATGCTCTGTTATTTGCTGAATTAAATAGTCAGCCCTGATAACAAATTTTAGAATAGTCTATGATTGGGTTGTAATAATAAAATAGATTCTGTGGTGTATCACACAAATAATGATTTTTTTGTTTGTTTGTTGTTGGGCATCCCTCAGGGGTTACTTCTGGTTCTGCGCTCAGAAGTCCTTACTAGCAGACTCCGGGGACCTTATGAGATGCTAGAGACCCAACCTGGGTTAGTCACATATAAGGCAAATGCCCTACATACTGTGCTATTGCTCTGGCCCCAATAATGAAGTTTATTGAGGAATTTGGGGGAATGCTGTTGATCTTTTTTTCCTCTTTGAGAATTGGAATTATAACTACACTAATGAAAACCCTATGTACTACACAATTCTGTACTTTATAAACACAAGTAACTCTTTAAAAAACAATTAAGCATACATTTCATTTGCTTTATCATGAATGTATTTAAAATTAACAAATACAAATTTGATACAAACTTAGGGTTTCATTTTACAATTTTTCTTTTAAAATACTTTAAAATAAGCTGCACACCTGCTTTGTACACTGACCTATAATTGTTTCATTATTTGTGTTTCATGTGAGGGATAAGGTGCACTTTGTAGAAATAGTACAAATTGGAAAATAAATACATACTTTAATCTCTGTGCTTTATTTCAAGCTAATTTTCTATACCATTATTCTATATTTATTATCCCATTCATTATGATATGAGCAAGGGTAAAATCATTAGGGAGTAGAGTTCCTCTGGGCTTGAATTAAGGACATGATAGGAATCTGGGTTCTTCCCACTCATTTCTGGGTCATAAGCTTGGCTAGAAACTAAGGGCCTTTTATTTTGCTTTTATGTCCATCTAATAGCTCCATAACGTTTTAAAAACATGATGTTGATGTTTTAAAAACATCTTCTATAGAAGCTACTAGGTGCTAACTCAAGTTATGAGCAGAAAATTCTGTTTCTTTTCTTAACTCCAGGAATAAAGGCCTGCACAGGAAGGGGTATTTCTAGTTATCCAACTAACAATTTTTCTTTACCTGACCTTACTGGATTAGAGAATAAACAGCATAGAAATTTTGCAGGCCATTTCAAGAAAGTACTGAAATACAGGGAGACCACTGATTCTTGGTAACAATGAAAGGAATTGCTTTCATCTTTCTAAAAATTTTAACAGCAAATTTTCAAGAAATACATGTGCATGATGCTACATACTATTTCCTTTTCAGAAAATGCTCTTTGACAGCTATTTTATAAGTCACTGATACTTATCAAATGTCATTATGAGGCATTGAAGTTTCATCTGTATGTTCTGTAAAGATATTTTTGACTCATTATCCACTGTGCTCTACTGTTTCC
Organism: Crocidura indochinensis; assembly: GCA_004027635.1. NCBI lineage: Eukaryota > Metazoa > Chordata > Mammalia > Eulipotyphla > Soricidae > Crocidura > Crocidura indochinensis. The sequence goes on from PVKC010013332.1 coordinate 19,668, forward strand.
TTTAAATATGAATCTCTCTTTATCTGAGTTGTTTCTCTGAGAGAATTGCCTTTTCTTGTAAATAAACACAAATATAAATGGGGGGGGTGAATTAGGCATTTAAATGAGTGATTTTACCACGTTGCCCTTTCATCTGATAAATCACAGGGACAAACACAAATTTAGCAAATGTATATTTGTATGCTCACTTTGGTATTTAGCCCTTAATCCCTTTGGAAATTTGAAGTTGTGCACCATCTGGAAATTTCACTCCATCTGGTTGTGAGTGGAACATAGATTGATCTCCTAACAACATGCAGTGGAACCTGCAGTCAACAATAGTTCATTACAAAGTTTGTGAAGACTGGTTGATGTGAGCACTTTATTTTTCTCAAGAGACTACTTTGATGCATCTTTTTGATATCTTATAACAAGTTGAATTCATTTAAATGAATACATTAATTCCCTGAAAGCAGGTGATTATAGAGATGTTCGAGATGTACAGTAGATACTTCATAATATTTTGATCAAGAATGGACAGTGTATTCAGTGATAGTTCTCAAATTTTTACTGTTATGATATTGCTGCTAATATTTTGTGCTGGCAGCAGCCTCACACATTTTCTGTTTACTGTGTCTGTGCATCTCTTAATAGCATCATTTCCCCTTGTGCTTGATTTAATCTTGTGTTGTGTTGTCCATCATAGTCCCTAAGTGTACAGAATCTATCGCTAATGTTGGCAATAAGAGTCCACAACAAGTGATGGAGCTGAAAATGAAATTAAAAGTGATTGAGGACTAAAAGAGGGAAAAGCTGGTGATAGTTATTGCTGGCCAGTAAGGCATGTCCCATTCCACTATCACTATGATCTTGACAAGAAAGAATAGAGTGATGGAAGCTATTAAAAGATATGCTTCAATGAAAGCAAAGAGACTAATAAAAATTTGAAATAGGCCTATATCACATATGAGAAACTTTTAATAACTTGGATCAATGCCCAGATAGAAAAGCATACCTTTCAGCACCATGATGATGAGGATGATGAAGACACAGCGAAATTTTTGTTTGTAATGTTGAGAGGGAAGTCTGGACAATGTTGAATTTACTGTTAGTTTTCATTGCTTTCAAAGACTCAAGCATTTTTATTCATTACACAATGTGAAAGTCAGTAATAATTATGTGATTTCCAATACAAAGACTGCCCCTAAATTTGAAAAACTATACAAGTGGATGTTGAAGAAAAACTTTATTGTCAGAACAAATCTTTAGCGTGAATGAAACTCTCTATTCTAAAAATGAATACCTCAAAGAATTGTTGTTTATAAGAGGGCCAAGTGAGTACAAGTTCTAAGGCTTTTCAATGACTGAATAACAATCTATTAATGGTAGCATTGCTAACGTTCATGAAATCCTATTGTGATCTAGCAATGGGCATACCATAGTTTATAGCATAGTTTGATCACATCCTCTGTCTAGGGTTGTGCAAATATATTCTTTTTTTTTTGGGGGGGGGCACACCTGGTGACGCTCAGGGGTTACTCCTGGCTATGCGCTCAGAAGTCGCTCCTGGCAGGCACGGGGGACCATATTGGGAACTGGGGGATCGAACCACAGTCTGTCCTAGGTTAGCACAGGCACCTTACCTCCAGCGCCACTGCCCAGACCCCGCAAATATATTCTATATGAAATTCAAATAACACATAAGTAGCCTCATGATGTATTTCTTAAGAAGAATACTTGCTACTAAAATATACACAGCTGATTTTGGAAGTCTTTGGGGCCATCCTTTAGAGCAAACAATCTATTGACTAATGATAATGCAAACTTCTTTCAGTAAATGTTTATAAGTGAAAGAGTCCAGGTGTCTTAAACCCTTATGCATATCTCATTGGATTTTCAGATTTTAGACATGATGAGAGATAAGAATGTTGCTGAATTTGTACGGCTTTACTATTTTTATGGTAAACAGGCTCACTTATCTTGTAAGGAATATCCCAATCTATAGAATGAGTCCTTTGAAAAATATCAAATGCAGTATTTTGCATGCAATTCTTTTGCATAGAGTTTGAAGGGAAGCTCACAATAAAAAAAATATTTTTCTCAGTTGAAATAAAACTTAGCCAAACATAGAACTATATAAATGAATAAGGAGTGAAATTTAAATTCTAAATATTTCAGTTGCAGTCTTCTTTTTTGAAACTCGAATCATCATAACTAGACAAGGTGTATGCTCTCCATCTAAGTTCACACTCTTATCTTTTCAATAGCCCACACCAAAACCAAAGCAAAACCTCTTGGAAATAGATCCTGACCTGTTTTAGTTTTCTTCTCTCTCCACCCTCAAATGCACCAGGAAGTTAATGTAACACTTTTTCTCCCTGCAAAGGCACACTAAAAAAGGGAGAAATCTATAAAATAGAGCTCTTATTCATTAGGGATAAGAACTCATACTTGTTTACAATACAGGGGTATCTCCTACTTGAAAATAAGTCACGTGGACCCAACTTAGACCACAGGTGATTAGACACCAGCCGTCCAGCCTTGAACCCTGGATCACAGACATAGAAATGACATATTTCATCACAACAATCACAGGAAACAAATCCAAACCAGGACACATGTAATAGTGCTCGGACACCAACAAGTGCCAGCCCTGTTATGTAATACCCTGACAATGAGGAAAATGGGAACAACTCGACCTAAGAGCAAGTCATCCTACCTCACCAGCTAAAGATAAGACAAAACCAGAAGACTTCTTACTCTTTGGTCTATCCATATGCCAAGATTGTGATTTACAGATGACTGGTTGACAGAACCATGGCCAGACTATATGTATACTTGGACCAATAAAAAAGCCCTAGTCTAGGGCGTGAGCTACGACCTACATAACAACTATGATCCCCTAGTTCCAGAGGTCTGTCTGAGATTATTGCAACAGAAGGGGATTCCTGGAAACATAACGAAAGACGCTATCCCAGTCCCCTCCCTAGGACCAGCACAAAGACCAGATCTGTCAATCACAGAAGATGGATTAAAACGACACTAAGAGATAGCACAGCGGCGTTTGCCTTGCAAGCAGCCGATCCAGGACCAAAGGCAGTTGGTTCAAATCCCGGTGTCCCATATGGTCCCCCGTGCCTGCCAGGAGCTACTTCTGAGCAGACAGCCAGGAGTAACCCCTGAGCACCGCTGGGTGTGGCCCAAAAAAAAAAAAAAAAACGACACTAAGGGAACAGAATTTCTAGAACCACACAGAAAAACATAAGCAGAAGTTCAACTTCTTGGCTTGTGTAGATGCCAAGACCTCCACCCAAGATACAGCAGAAATCTCCCATACAAAAACACCAACGGGAGAGTAAATGAACCTGAAAGGAGTGTATAGTCAATCCCGTGA
>PVKC010013333.1:0-10233 GCA_004027635.1 Crocidura indochinensis
TGGCATCCCATATGGTCCTCTGAGCCTGCCAGGAGCGATTTCTGAGCATAGAGCCAGGATTAACCCCTGAGCGCTGCCAAAACAAAACAAAACAAAACAAAAGCCAAAAATGAAAAAAAAAATGTGGCTCTCTAAGTAAAATTTAATCGTGGTTTTGGGGAGATTTGGCTCAGTTGAAAAAAAAGGTTGCCGACCACTGGTCTGGAGTGTAGACCATATAGTATAAAGTAAGGACACAATAGTTTCTATTCTGAGTAAAAGAGAAAACTAATGAGAGGCTTTGAGTAGAAAATTACAGTATGACTTTTGTTTAAAAATTTAATTTTAGGGGCCGGGCAGTGGCGCTGAAGATAAGGTGCCTGCGCTAACCTAGGACGGACCGCGGTTGGATCCCCCGGTTCCTCACATGGTCCCCCGTGCCTGCCAGGAGCGACTTCTGAGCGAATAACCAGGAGTAACCCCTGAGCGTCACCGGGTGTGACCCAAAAAAACCAAAAAAAAATTAATTTTATTGGGGCCAGGCAGTGGCGCAGGAGCTAAGGTGCCTGCCTTACCGCGCTAGCCTTGGACGGACCCCTGTTCGATCCCCCGTGCCCCATATGGTCCCCCAGGCCAGGAGCGACTTCTGAGCGCATAGCCAGGAGTAACCCCTGAGCGTCACTGGGTGTGGCCCAAAAAACAAAAAAAAATTAAATTTATTGTTTGATTCTGAGCCATACTTGGTGGTGCTCAGGGGTTATTCCTAGCTCTGTGCTCAGAAATTGCTCCTGGCAGTCTTGGGGGACCATATAGTATACCAAGAATTGAATCTAAGTTGGTCCTAGGTGGCCCAGTGTAAGGCAAATGCCCTACTGCTGTGCTCTCTCTGGCCCCAAGAAGAATCACTTTGAGTTCTTAATGAAAAATAGCTCAAAATAAGGGTAGTAAATCAGGGGCTGGCCAGGGGCAGAGCCAGGAGTAACTCCTGAGCATTGCTGGGTGTGACCCAAGTACCCCACTCCCCAAATAAGGGTGGTAAAATAAGAAAAGCAGAAAAATCACTTAGAAAAATACTCCCTGTGCAAAATATGAGTTGTTCCAGAAAAACAGCAATTCAGTATTCTATTCAGATTTGACATAAAATCCGAGGGAATCACTGGCAGAAATTTTAAATGGAATACATTCAAATTAATAGAAAAAGAGAAATCTAAGATGATCTAAAGTTTATGGTTTCACTAATTTTTATCTATAGAAGAACAGAAGACAATTGGGATAAGGGTTGGGGTGAGCATGTTGATGTCTGAATCATGAGTTCTAGTTCTGCTCTACATATGTTCAGGGGGAGTTGGCTTTTAGACATATAAGTGGGACAGTAGACAGATATATAATTAAAGAGTATGAACAGAGGCCAGTTTTATCCATAGAGATTTTACATTGAGTTAATTAAGAAAAATTATAAAATGATGTAGAAGACTTTAGTTATAAAATTCTAATCTCAACATTTAAAGAAAATGGAAGAGAAGCCTAAAGAAGTAACTTGACTTTTTGAAGATGACTTATATGAGATTTTTCCCAAAGCTCACTGTATATTTGCTACCTCTAAAATCCCAATATTCTTAAACTGCAAAAGCCATTGAAAAAGAGTAAAAAAAAATTGAAAATATATTCTAGGTAAATTTGTTGTTACTGTTTAGTGTATTCTGGGGCCACACCTGGCAGCACTCAAGGATTAGTCCTGGCTCTTATCTATGCTCAGATATTTCTCCTGGCAGGCTCAGGGGACCATATGGGATCTCAGGGGTCAAGCTCAAGTTGGCCATGTGCCTACCATATGCCCTACCCACTGTGATATTGCTCTGGCTCCTCTTAAGAAATTTTTTAAAATAAAATTGTATTGCATAGAAGTATAAGAATATTCAGTAATTTACACTTATTTATTTGGTTTTTGAGCCATACCTGGTGGTGCTCAGGGGATACACCTGGTACTGTACTCAGGAATCACTTCTGCTGAGCTCTGGGGATGGTAGGGTATGCCAGGGATTAAATCCAAAACAGCAATGTGCAAGGCAAGCGCCCTTCCTATTGTACTATCTCTTTGGCTCCAAGAAAATCTTAGTCTTGCAGAATTTTCAAGTCAAAACTTCTAAAGCATGATCCAGTAATATTCTAATATTTTTGAATGTCCCCTCAAAATATATCAGAATAGCCTTATCATTAACTCCTGGACACATTTCACTCCAGGAATGATTGCCAATACTTTTTTTTTTTGGTTTTTGGGTCACTCCCGGCAGTGCTCAGGGGTTACTCCTGGCTCCATGCTCAGAAATTGCTCCTGGCAGGCACGGGGGGGGGGGGGAAATCATATGGGGCACCGGGATTCGAACCGATGACCTTTTGCATGAAAGGCAAACGCCTTACCTCCATGCTATCTCCTGGGTCCCGATTGCCAATACTTTTAATCTTTGTGACAACTTAAAATTATTTTTGAATGACTGCCAGGATCATCTCAATCCTTGAGGTCACTCCAAGTTTCACTGGAGGAAGTGCAATACCCATAAGAAATATGGATGGGAGTCATATAGATATATATCCCATGTACATATATCTGATAATTAGCAAAATTTCCATCATTTAAGAATGATATGATAATCTTTTTGCTATAGGTTTTCATTTAAGAACATGTAACAAGTTTAAGCAGTTTATGCTATCTTGTCTGTTAGTAGCAAAGCCAGAATTAATTTTCAGTCCTTCCTATTGCCATCTCTTCATTTTGAAAAATTTGGCTTAAAGCCAAAAAGACTTAAAGCATAGAGAAAAGCCTCCAGAAATTAAATTTCTTAGGTCACTTCCTTTTTCTCTTGATGAAAATGGCTCAGATAATGCATTATTCAGTGCTCTTTAAAGAGTGCCAAGAATACAGTAGTCATTTCTAATGGAGCTGCAGAGTATGTGTCTGGGGTTCCACTTGATTTCCAAGTCTGATCTGGAGTTATTCTGATCTCTGTGACAATTACAGAAAAGTAAGCTGTGGAAGTCCTAGTCCTGTCTGATTACCCAAGAACAGAGAAAGCTAACTGGGACTTTATTTTTTGCTACATCTGGAAAATAACACATTTTAGTAAAAAAAAAACTGTATAAAAAATGAACAAACTTTTTCTCAATCCCCCAGATCAATAACTAACACTTACAAATAGATTAGAAAAAAAATAGAATTACTTTTTAGCTGCTGAATTCAATCCTGCTGGAGTAGGCGGCTGTTCAGGATCCTGATTAACAAGGCAAGTCGGAAAGGAACAGCCATCGCCCAGACTATAATAAAAGGAGAATTTACAATGAACCACTTTAAGAAGAAAACAATGGAATGAAACAGCTAAAATGCTAATATATTCAAGCAGAATTAGTTATACACAGACATTAGACATTTGCTTCAATGTTCTATATTTAAAGAGATGACAAGTTAACTTAGTTCTATATTGATATAAAGATGAAAAATAATACACTCAAAACTGGATTTCTATGTGATAGAATTGTTTTGTTGGATTTTTTAAATCAGTTTACACCTAAAAAAATTTCACAAAATACCTTGAAAAAATGGGTAGCAACCAGTACTTCTTCTCATCACCAAAAACTTGCCTCATGTTTTTGCTAAAACCCAAGCTGAATCCATTTTTATCTGTTCCATGTCGAAACACTGGGCTTCTAAATGCTTCTACAAAAGAGTAGCAGAGCAAACACAGGAGTAAAGATAATGACAGTTATTATCCTCCTTTCTGGAAGTGATATAAAATGAGAAAGCTCTGAAAACCAATAACTAGTCTTCTATTTGTGAAATTCTGAAGACTTTGAGCTAGGCTTTGTTGCAGTTTTTTTTAAGGGCCATACCCACCAGTGCTAAAAAAAGGGGGACAGATGGTACTAGAATTAAATCTAGGATCTCATGTACCATACCAATGCAACCATTCCCCTTGCTCCTTGATAGTTTCAGTTTTTGGGTTTTTTTTTTGGTTTTTGGGCCACACCCAGTGACGCTCAGGGGTTACTCCTGGCTATTTGCTCAGAAGTCGCTCCTGGCTTGGGGGATCATACGAGGTACCGGGGGATCGAACCGCGGTCTGTCCTAGGTTAGCGCAGGCAAGGCAAGGCACCTTACCTAAAGCGCCACTGCCTGGCCCCTTCAGTTTTTTTTATGCATATCTATCTATTCCTTTATATGTTTTTGCATTCAGGTTAGAAGTTTGTGAATTACTTGGAATCTGTACTTTTCACATACATTATTTGACTTTTTTTGTTTGTTTTGGGGCCACTCCTGGTGGCACTCAGTGGTAACTCTTGGCTCTGCACTCAGAAATTGCTCCTGGCTGACTTGGATGACCATATGGGATGCTGGGAATGGAATTCGGGTAGTTTGGGGTTGGTCAAATGAAAGGCAAAAAAAAAGACCTACTGCTGTGCTATCGTTCCAGCCCCTAATTAGACATTTCTATGTGCAATTAGTCTTTTTGGGTATTCTCAACTAATTTTTATAATTCTTTTTGGAGAGGAGCCATACCCAGCATGCTTAGGGGTTACTCCTGGCTCTGCACTCAGGGATCACTACTGGTGGGCTCAGGGGACCATGTGGGATACTGAGGGTCAAACCCGAGTCAGCTGCATGCAAGACAAGTGCCCTACCACTGTGCCCTGGCTCTAATCTTCATTACTTCTATAAAATTGCTAGTAGTATTCATTTCTGGTGTTCATGATCTGAGTCATATATTTTTTTAAAAAAAAATTAAAGGATTTTAAAATTTGTTACTTTTTAAAAGAACCAATTATTAACTTTATTAATCTTTATTTTTATTTTGCTTTTATTTTGTGTATGTGTGGTGTTGGGAATCAAGCCCAGATCTCCTTCATGCAAGACTAGTGCTCGGCTACTGAGTCCCATCATGATATTGATCTAAGTTTGAAAATTTTCTATTTTTATAATCTTCTCAATATTCTACTATTTCAGCAATTTTGCAGCCTTTGTACTTACTTTGAACATCTTATTCTAGGTTCATACAATATAAAGTTAACAATTAAAATAATAATATTGTGAAGGAATTAGAGAGATAGTACAGGGATTAAGGTGCCTGTCTTGATCTAACCAGGCTAATGCTGGTTAGATCACTTGCAATGCCTGTAGCCCACAATCATTGCCTGGAATTGTTCCTGAGTATACATTCAGGACTAAGCTCAGAGAACTGTTAGTGTGGTCCTCAAACTAAATAATAATAATAAACAATAATAGAAACAACATATTAAGGTATTTATTCTAAACTAAGCATTTATAAATATACATCCCCTCTAAATGTTCCTTTTTCTGCAACCAATTTCTATAAGGTTTTTGAACATATAATTTCCTTTGTACAAGAGGATCTGGATCTTTCAGAGTTTTTCCATGGTGAGTTTTTCCATGACCCCTCTGCCTAACAGCTTCCTTTATCTCCAGCCTTTGCTTCCTTCATCTGCATCTAACTTGTTTCCTTTGAAGCACTTGGCATTTTATGATTACTTTTGGGTTTGGTTATTCATTTTTTGTGGCCTTTTTGTAGACTATTTTACCCTTGCTCGCCACTGTATATACACGATGAACATTCAATGAAAATAAGACATGATTGAATTTGTATGCATTTAGGTCACATCTCACAAAAGTCACACCACTCACATAAAAGTGGGAAGTCCGAGAAATTTTTGTCACATCTGAACAGCCTGGCTTTTAATCATAGATTAACTTTTGATTGAATATATATGTAAGTATTTAATCTTATGTTAACTATAGTAATTGCAAATACTCACCTAATGTAGATTTATTTTTGCTAACTAGCCAACAATGATAGCCAAACAGAGAAGACAAGCTAACAGAAAACATAGCTGCAGCAAAGAATAAAAACATAATGTGGAACTTGGCTTGAGTATCAGGTAGGCCATTCTATAAAGAAAGGAAGAAAATAAAATGTTTTGTCAAAGTGTTAAATATTCCCCTACTTTTGTTTTTTAATTTTAAGTTTTTTTACAGTAGTACTTAAACAAGTAAGGTTTTTTTCATTCGACTTAAAAAAGTTACATATGAAGAAAGATTCATGGCTTTGTTAAAAAGGAAAAAAGATATATCAACAGATCAAACTAAATTGTTTTATAAAATATAAAGATAAATGTAAAATGTATTAAAATTTAGGCTATTTGATTTTGTACAATCAAATCATAGAAAAATTATATTATGTGTGCATGCCGGGAATAATATCTAAGGAATTATAACAAATGTCTTAATTTAATACTTAACATGGGCCACACACTAATCACTTCCCCAAGTTCTAGGATCAGCGTGGCACTCATTGAGAAATCTGGTCAGTCTGTTCTCTCAATCCAGGTGTGCCCTCCTGTGCCCAAACCATGATGACACTAGCATGTCCACATGAAGACATTTATATATAATATTTCCAGTTTATATATAACATTTCCATAATATTTCCACAGATGGGCCATAACACTTCTTTTAGGCAATATACAGCCTCAAAACTCAGTTGACCAAACCAACTAATTACTTGGCGATTGTTTTTCTTTCGTACTCATATGTTTCAATTGAGTTTCGGAAAATAACCTGTAAAACATGTATTTGTAACCAATTATACATTGTATAATCGATTCAAGTTTTGAATTGTATAATTCAAATTGTATAATTATATTGTATAATCAATTCATTAGATCAGTTTTTTTAAGTAACAGGGAACCTGAAACTCCATAATATACACCCACAAAATGCAAAAAACAATGAGAAAACTACAGCAGACAACTCAAGTGGGCATAAAGAGAAAAACCTAGTTCATCTAAACACTTGAACCTCATCAATAACATAAATAAATAAACACTTGGTGTTTTAGCAACAAAAATCAAGGAGGTGTTAACCAATGAAATTAAGCAATCAATAGATGACCAATTCAACCAACTCAAAAAACTCTTCCAAAAGATGAGAGAATCCATACAAATGGAATTGAAGGAACTAAAGTATAGATTAGCGAGCCATAATAGAATTACACAGGTGGAGGACCGTATAGACAAACTTGAAAACAAATTACAAGCCAGCAGTGATAAAGAAGTCAAAAAAGTAGGGAGAGACAAAATGATGGAACAAAAGTGAAGATACCTAATGAACAAAGACAAGATAAATATTCCCCAGATAATAGGAATACCAGAAGGGAAGGAAAAAAGGAAAAGGGGGAAAACAACTAGTGAGGGAAATAATAGCAGAGAATTTTCCACTCTTTAGAAAGAGGCTGCTGTACAAATCCAAGAGGCAAAAAGAGTGTCAAATAAAATAGACCCTCCTAACAAAGCAACACCAAGACATATAGTAGTCCAAATGGCAGAAAGATAAAGAGACTCTTTAAAGCAGTTAGGGAGAAGAAAACTTTAAGTATATAGAAAGGAATATAAGAATCAAACCAGATTTCCCATATGAAATGATCCAAACAAGAAAAGAGTGGAATGATATCTTCAAATTACTGAATGAAAGAAATTTTTAACCTAGAGTTCACTACCCAGAAAACTTCTCATTTTTATGGGAGGGAGGGATTCAAAACATTCTCAGACAAAAAGAACTTGCAACATTCTTGCTAACAAAAACCCCCTCTAAATGAACTACTCAAAGGACACTTATATAAACCAAATACTCATTTGTAACAGCAACAACCCTATACAATTTAATGGCACAACAGTTTTTCTAGGATAGAACACATTTTAGGACATACGTCTAACTTACAAAAATTCACAAATATAAGAATCATACCAAACACCCTATCAGACCACAATGACACAGAAATGAAGACCTATTGTATAAAAAGGATGTGGAGAAGCTCTAAAACCCAGAGACTAAACGGCATGCTGCTCAATAACAACAGGATCAAAGAAGAAATAAAGGAGGAAATCAAGAGTTTCCTGGATACTAATGATAATGAAGAAACAAATTACCAAAATCTATGGACACAGCAAAAGCAGTAATTAAGGGGAAAGTCATAGTGACACAGGTCTACATAGGAAAGAAGAAAAAGATAAAATCAACAACCTAAAGGCACACCAGGCAAACTTTAAATATCTGGAAACTAACAAAGGAATCCAAATATAAGCAGAAAAAAAGAAATAACACAAACTAAAGTTATAAGAACAAAGAAAATAATAGATTTTTGAAAACTAATTCTTGTTATCAACCAAATTACCTGCTGTCCAGATGATAGAAAACAAAAATTGTAAAATTAAGCACATGATCAAGGCAGGTTTTATTTCTTTATTGTGGTAGTCATGAAATTTCGTAGGGAAGGAGAAAAGAATTAATTTGGGTATATAATAAAATATAAGGTCTTAACCTCAGGAAAAATAAATCACACTTTGTGTATAATAAAGGGAAATTCTGATCTGCTAAGAACAACAATTCCAAGGCAATAAAGAATAGTTGTTTTTGTGCAAATAGACTTGGAAAATATGTCTTTCAAATAAGTCAAGACCTGAAGAATCAATGAACTATTATTTTATTAGGAGTGGTATGGCTAGATCAGATGGGAGCAGAATTTCCAGTTTTTTGAGGAATCTCCCTATTGTTTTCCATAAAGGTTGGGCTAGACAGCATTCCTACCAGCAGTGAATGAGAGTCCTTTATTCCCCACATTTCTGCCAGCACTGATTAATCTGGTTCTTTGTGATGTGTGCCAGTCTCTGTTTTTTGATTTGCATCTCCCTGATGATTAGTGATGTGGAGCATTTTTTCATGTGTCTTTTGGCCATTTGTATTTCTTCTGTTCATTTCTTCTCCCCATGTTTTGATGTTAGATGTTTTGGTGTTAGACATTTTTTCCTTGTTAAGTACTGTCAGTACCTTGTATATCTTAGATCTTAGCTCCATATCTGGAGGATATGGGGTGAACAATTTCTCCCATTCCGTGGGTGTGCTTTGTATCCTAGTCACTATTTCCTTTGAGGTACAGAAGCTTCTCAGCTTAATATAGTCCCATTGGTTTGTCTCCACTTCCACTTATTTGGACAATGCTGTTTTCTACTTGAAGATGACTTTGTCTCAATGTCATGGAGTGCTTTACCAGAACCACTACTTTAAATCTCCAACAGCAGAAAACTCTGCTGTCCCCACCCTGCCAAAGCCACACCTGCTGCTCAGGGCCACCACAATTTTTGACCTATGATTCTCAGAACCACCTGGGCTAAAGCTAACAGTATTTGGATACCATACACTTCAGACAATTGCATGTGCTCTCAAACCCTTTGAGCTGAGATGCCTGACCAATAAAGGATGATTTAATGAAAACGAAAGAATCTGAGGCTGAAGTGGTGGCTCAGTGGTAGGGCATTTGCCTTGTATGTGGCTGACCTAGGATGGACTACAGTTCGATCCTCTGGTGTGTCCCCCAAGAAAGGATTGATTTCTGAGCACATAGTCAGGAGTAACCCCAGAGCATCACCAGATGTGGCCCCAAAACCAAAAACCAAAAAACAAAATAAAACAAAAGAATCTAGGCAGGAGGTACTGTTTTCTGGTTTTGTTTGTTTCTAATTGTTTGTGCTTCTCTAGGAGTATCTTTGGATATTTTAAGTACTGTTTTAATTCATTTTGCTTAAATTTAAATACATTTTACCGGGCCCGGGAGATAGCATGGAGGTAAGGCATTTGCCTTTCATGCAAAAAAAGGTCTTCGGTTCAAATCCCAGTGCCCCATATGGTCCCCCGTGCCTGCCAGGAGCAATTTCTGAGCATGGAGTCAGGAGTAACCCCTGACCACTGCCGGGTGTGACCCAAAAACCAAAAAAAAAAAAAAAAAAATACATTTTACCTAGAAGAATGAAACATCTAAAATTTAATCATATAATACCTAAGTAAAAATTAAGGACATTACTGACATAAAAGTTTATAAAATTATCATTTAACACAAAGGGAAGATACTTCTATAAATATTAAAGAAAAATAATTTTTCATGGTTTTGGAACCATACCTTGTGATGCTCAGGGCTTACCATATTTTCCGGCATATAAGACGACCCCCTAGTTTTGCAGTTAAAACATAGGTTTAGGGGGCCCGGGAGATAGCATGGAGGTAAGGCATTTGCCTTTCATGCAAAAGGTCATCGGTTCGAATCCCGGTGCCCCATATGGTCCCCCGTGCCCGCCAGGAGCAATTTCTGAGCATGGAGCCAGGAGTAACCCCCGAGCACTGCCGGGTGTGACCCCAAAACA
>PVKC010013333.1:10333-23024 GCA_004027635.1 Crocidura indochinensis
CCCCCGTGCCCGCCAGGAGCAATTTCTGAGCATGGAGCCAGGAGTAACCCCCGAGCACTGCCGGGTGTGACCCCAAAACAAAACAAAACAAAAAAACAAAAAAAAAAACAACATAGGTTTAGGCCTATATTCACTGTGTAAGACAGAATGTTCCTGTGCTGCCTGTGCTATATGTGTTCCTGTGCTCATGTACCATAGTGAGCCAATCACAACAAGCAAAGGTTCAAAGGTTATACTGTAATAGACTTCCTCTTTGACTCTGGCCAATATGAGCAGGCTTTTGACAGTGTAGATTTGGGTCCAGAACATAATTTGCATGCATAAAAAGCCTGCTTGGATTGGCTGAGTTAGAGAGACACCCCGAGCAGCCTTGCAGAGATTGGTGCAGGATCGAGTTGGAAAATTCGTTTTGTGGCAATATTCAAAAAAATTTTCGTTTAGTGGCATATTGAAAAATTTTTCAGGATATACTCGGCATATAAGACGACCTCCAATTTTCGGTTGACTTTTTTTGTTTCAAAAGTCGTCTTATCGGGGCCCGGGAGATAGCTTGGAGGTAAGGCATTTGCCTTTCATGCAAAAGGCCATCGGTTCGAATCCCGGTGCCCCATATGGTCCCCTGTGCCTGCCAGGAGCAATTTCTGAGCATGGAGCCAGGAGTAACCCCTGAGCACTGCCGGGTGTGACCCAAAAAGACCAAAAAAAAAAAAAAAAAGTCGTCTTATATGCCGGAAAATACGGTACTCCTGGCTCTGCATTCAGGGATCATTCCTAGCAGAACTAAATAGAGCATATGAATTTCTGAGGATTGAACCAATGCTGGTTGTTCACAAGGCAAGTGCCCCATCCAATAATAACCTCTGTTCCCTAAAGAAATTATCATATTGTCAATTTTCTTTTTTTTTTTTTTTTTTTGGTTTTTGGGCCACACCAGGTGACGCTCAGGGGTTACTCCTGGCTATTCGCTCAGAAGTCGCTCCTGGCAGGCATGGGGGACCATATGGGGAACCGGGGGATCGAACCACAGTGCAGGCACCTTACCTCCAGCGCCACCGCCCGGCCCCGTCAATTTTCATTATTTACAGAAAGCATGGAGTAAAAAGGTGCCATGAACACTGATACTGAACTATTTATCCTAGAATGAGGTTCCTGATAGTCTCAGGCTACAGAATTTTACTCACATAATCAGCACATTATATTGTTTCTGTACATTTTAGTTTGAAGAAATTTATTTGATAAAATGTTAATTTCAAACTTATTTATAAACAGCACTACATTTCATGCTGATTGAAGCTTTATTAACTCATGTATTTTCCCTACAATTTCTTCTTTTGCTTTCACGTTTTACATAGAACCTCAGCACTAAGTTTGAAGAACATTCTAAAGAGCAAAATCACTAAGAAAAGCACAAAAGGTTTTATAATGTGGCATAAAATATACTGTAAAGCATGTTTGTTTATAGAAAGAGATTTGAAACAAAAGACAGAGAATTGCCTTGTTTAATCTGAACTGGGAATGTGCACATGGGTGACTCAAAGTTTTTTGGTCATTTTCAAGGTCTTTCCATAGATCTTGTGAATTCTCTGTGAATATTAATATTCTGTGAATATTAATTATGGGTTTTAAATACATGCTAACATGTAGTTAAATTCACAAATACAGAATAGAAAAAGAATGATAAAAAGTATATCATACAATTATTTTTCATAAAATGGATGTCAGAAAGTTTTTCACTACTGAAAACTATCATATATTTTTATACACCAAAATGAAATAACAAAGGCAATTTACTTACTGTCCAAAATTTGATGAAATACTGTAAGTCTGTAGCAGCAATAAAAAGGCAATACAACAGAGAATAAGCCAAGAAAAGGAGAAAAAATTTATAATTTGAATATCCAACACAATTGTTCACCCTGTAAACAAAACATAAAAAAAAGTTAATGAGTTTTTACATTTCCTATTCAAAGTATATATATACATTCAAACTTAACAAAGAGTTTTATTTCCTCCATTAGAAATTTTATTGGCATATTATTCACAAAAGGAATAATAGCCAACAGATGTAAGACACTTTTAAAAGTTAAACAATAATTTTTTTTGGAGGGGGGGTCACACCCAGCAGTGCTCAGGGGTAACTCCTGGCTCTGTGCTCAGAATTCGCTTGTGGCAGGCTCAGGGGACCATATGGGATGCTGGGAATCAAACTGCAGTTCCTCCTGTGTTGGCTTGTGTGCATGGCAAGCACCTTACTGCTGTACTATTGCTCCATTTCTCAACAATAATTTTTTTTTTTTTTTTTACGATTTTGAATTTATTTTTTCTGTGAAATGGTTAGTATATAGGTTAGGATTTTTTTTTTTTTTTTACTTCTTTGTTTTGGTGTAGATATTGAAGTTGATGTCCTCAATCTTAGTTTATGTTATTTTCTCTTTCTCTTTCTTTTTGCACTCTGGCATGGTTTTATTTCAGGACTGAGACTATTAAGTGGTACCTGCCTTTAGTACTGTAGTGCTCACTGGGTATTTTATTCGATATTTCTTTTTGTATTGTTGTGGTACTTCAATTCCCTTTTTCCTGTCCTCTCTCAAACTGAGGTTGAGAGCCTCTAAAAGGACTACACCTATTTTTGTCTTACTTGATTTTTACCCCACTTTATTGCTTTTCTTTCCTTCAAACAAAACCACATAACTCAAACTATCTAGTTCAGCCTCTCAAATAGAGGGGGAAATAAGGGAGGGTACCAGGACCAATCATATATATATGTGATATATATATATGATATATATATTATATATATAACCACTAAGTAGTAAACTAGACACAGAAGAGACCACTTATTCTAGCAGCCCGGGGGGTGAGGGTGGGGTTATGGGATGCAAGATGGGAACAGGGATGGAGGGAGGGCAAATTTGGTGATGGGAATTCCTCTGATTCAATGTTAATATGTAGCTAAAATACTATTGTGAAAGATATGTAAGCCAATATGGTCAAAATAAAAATGATAAAATAAAGAAGTTTTTTTCCCCACAAAACTTTGGGGAGCTCAGTTGTATGTCATGTAACAAGTAGTAGCACTGAATTTTGCATAGTACTCACTGATCTTATTTACAGCTTCCAACACACAAAAAATCAAAAAATGGGGAGAGAAAATGAGTAGTCGTTTTTTCAGACAACATAAAAACTGCCAATAGATGAAAATGCTCACCATCACGAACTATTGGGAAAATGCAAATATAAACAATGATATATCACCCCATTCCAGCTAAAATGGTTTATTAAAAATCTCAGAAGAATTAGTGCTAGTAGAGAAGTGATTAAAAGGAACTCTCATTCACTGCAGGTGGGAATGTTGCATAGTGCAACCAAAAAAAAAAATTAAGACCGGAATTTCAGGGCCGGAGAGTAACATGGAGGCCTTTGACTTGCATGCAAAAGGACAGTGGTTCAAGTCCCGGCATCCCATAAGGTCTCCTGAGCCTGCCAGGAGTGATTTCTGAGCGTAGAGTCAGGAGTAATCCCTGAATGCTGCAGGGTGTGACCCCAAAACCAAAAAATAAAATAAAATAAAATAAAAAATAAGAGACTGGAGTTCCAAGTCACCTGCATTCCATTCATTAGCACCTAACCTAAGAACACAAAAACTTTAATCTGAAAAAACTTAAGCACACCCATGTATTGCTCTAATATTCATAGCCTAGATTAAAGAACAACACAAGTATCTAGCACATGAATGAATAAAGGAACTGCAATATTATACAATTGTATTCAACTGTAGTTTATACACATTTATAATACATATATACAATTATATATACACACATGCATTTCCATTCATCTTTGAGAAAATATAAAAACTTTCAGTTTGCTGTAACTTGGAAGGAACTGAAAAGGAGCATGTTAAGTGAAGTGAGTCAAAAATAAAAAACACAATACCAGATCATCTCACTCATATGGAACATAAAGAAACAATACAAGGGATTTTAAATTCCCCAATGGAAATAAACCCTGAAGTATAGTCAACAGAATTATGATCCAGGGATACCAAAAGGTGGGAGAGTGGAGAAGGGACCTTTGAGTAACGATGGAAGAAACTTGGCTCTTTGGTGGAAGGCAGCAGTATCCTAAGTGTAATGCTGGTACTGTTGTAAAAAGAATCAATAAGTAGGGGTCAGAACAATAGTACAGTGAGTAGGGCACTTGCCCTGCATGTAATTGACTCAGATTCAATTCCTGGAGTTCCCTGTGCACACTAGGAGTAATCCCTGACTGCAGAGCCTGAAAAAAGCCCTGTATTACCTGGTGTACCACCAAAGCACCAAAAAATGAGCAAATCAGTTCTCTGGGGGGAATTTTTAAAAATTAAATAAGTGAGCACAGAGCAATAGCACAGCAGTAGGGTGCTTGCCTTGCATGTGGACAACCTTGGATGGACCCAGCTTCTATTCCCAGTATTCCACATGGTCCCTCGAGCCTGCCAAGAGCTATTTCTGAGCACAGAGCTAGGAGTAACACCTGAGCACTGCTGGATGTAGTTCCAAAACCAAAATAAATGAATAGTTGTTAAAAAAAATTAAGTTTTTAGACATGGTGAAAATGATACTGCTTGCAGAAGGAAAAAGGTAGTTTTTGTGCTGAGGTGAACTGGAATTTTGGTGCTAGGAATAGTGAATCCTATGCACATATAAGTTATACCCCTGAAATTCTATATTTTTATAAGTTAAGTTAATGGTAAACCAATATAGAAGGTAATAAAAATTAAAAATATAAACTAAATGTTTATAAACAAACATTTATTTGAATAATAAATAAAGAAGAAAGATTTACTTTTCTTTTTTTTTGGGGGGGGGTCACACCTGGCAGTGCTCAGGGGTTACTCCTGCCTGTCTGCTCAGAAATAGTTCCTGGCAGTCGCAGGGGACATATGGGGCACCGGGATTCGAATCAACCACCTTTGGTCCTGGATCAGGTGCTTGCAAGGCAAACACCGCTGTGCTGTCTGTCCGGGCCCAGATTTACATTTCTAATTCTAAAATAACATACGGCAAATATAAGGCACTAGGCTTAGTAGTCCTAAAATCTAAGGAACTTTTATATAGGAAAAAATTTATACTGAAGCCAAAAATTCTTTCTGTAGTTGTAGAAATAGAAACTCTAATGAGAATGCAAATCAACTGTTGAGATTGTCTTTCATAATATATGAAAGAAAAATGGCAAGTAATAATATTGTATAATCAGTTCTAAATAAGTCTAATCCAATTATCTTTTGTTTTAACATGATACAGAATATTTTTTATCCTTTATTGTCCTGAGTTGTTTTCAAGAGGAGAGAATAGGAAGAAAAAAGCTGATTATTGTGATCGCAGACAATGTAGATAGATACAATGACTTTGTGCGTATGTATGTGTGTGTGTGTGTGTGTGTGTGTGTGTGTGTGTGTTTACACAAGTGAAAAAAAAAAAACTCTCTACAAAGACTGTTCCTCTCCAGACAACAAAGAAACCTCTTCCAAATTTAATTATAACTAGCTTATTTTGGGGTAGAAAGTAAAATAATTTCAAACAAAGATTTTATAGCATTCAATTTAAATTACTTAAACTTTTTGATGTAATTTGTTTTGGCAGAGTCAGGAAAAGCAATTAAAGAGTTTTTAACAGTATAGGGCTGGAGTGATAGCACAGCGGGTAGGACATATGCCTTGCATGTGACTGACAAGATTCGATTCCCGGCATACTATATACTCCCCTGAGCTTGCCAGGAGTGATTTCTGAGCTCAGAGTCAGGAGTCATCCCTGAGTATACTTCTGGGTGTGGCCTGCACCAAAAAGTTTTTTAGCAGTGTGATGTGTATCTTATACCATAGAAAACATAGCTTAGCATTTATTATTTAATAAGACTTTACTATCGTCACTTTTTTTTTTTAAATAATTATAGCTTCACAGACTCAGTTTGAGAAAATAGAGAATGTACTTCAAATCTGAACGATTTTATACAGTAGGAGAAACAAACCACTAGGTCAATATTAAAATTCATTGTTTGGTATAAAACACTTAATTGGTATAAATAGCTCTTGGCTCTGCTTTCAGAACCACTCTTTTCTGCGTTTAAACTGAAAAAATGATAAAATATAAATCACTCTAAGTTTTCTGAGCCTCACTTTTCTTCTCTTTAAAATTAAACATGGGGCTCTAGAGGTAAGGTGCCTTGCCAGCGCTAGCCTAGGACAGACCTAGGTTCGATCCCCTGGCACCCCATATGCCCCCCCCCCCCCAAGCCAGGAGCAACTTCTGAGCGCATAGCCAGGAGTAACCTCTGAGCATTACCGGGTGTGGGCCAAAAATCAAAAAAATAAAATAAAATAAAATTAGACAAACATTAATTTTTATCCCGTCACTGTTAGAATTAAAGACCTTTGTCTCACATGATACATACTATATATGTATATTTATACATATATGTATATGTTTACATATGAATAAACATATAAAATACAGCCAATAAATTGAGGCAAGGATTATAGGAAAATGACAGTATTCAAAGTCTGGGCACCCTTAGTTCAGTTGTCTGTGGTATTATGCACTGAAATTTTTAAAAAAAGTAGGGGCCAGTGAGGTGATGCTAGAGGAAAGGTGTCTGCCTTGCAAGCGCTAGCCAAGGAAGGACTGCGGTTCGAACCCCCGGCGTCCCCCTATGGTCCCCACCAAGCCAGGGGCAATTTCTGAGCGCTTAGCCGGGAGTAACCCATGAGCATCAAATGGGTGTGGCTGAAATAAAAAAAAAAAGTGACAGGTAAAGATAGAAAAACTACCCTTCACTGCATAATTAGATCTTTCAAATAATCTGTAAATCATCTAATTTCATGGTTTATAAATATTAGAAAATATTAGTGAAATCTATTAACAATCCTTACTTAAGCATATATATATATATATTATTGTATTTGTGATTTTGCCCCAATGTCAAATTTTATCCAAGATAAATTGTAAAAAGTATAAATCCTCAGGCTGGAATGGGTAGGAAACTACCTTGTATGTAGTCAACCCAGAGTTGATCCCTGGCACCTCCTATGGTCACATCAGCCTTGCTAGTTTTGATACCTGAGTGCAGTCTTAGGAGTAAGACCTGGGTGTAGTCTTACTCCTCAATATAGCCAGATATTGACAAAAACAAATGAAGCTTCCAAAAAAATAAAGCTTTAAACCCTTTATTAAAATAGACTAGTGAGGGGCCTGGGAGATAGCATGGAGGTAAAGCGTTTGCCTTTCATGCAAAAGGTCATCGGTTCGAATCCTGGCACCCCATATGGTCCCCTGTGCCTGCCAGGAGCAATTTCTGAGCATGGAGCCAGGAGCAACCCCTGAGCACTGCCAGGTGTGACCCAAAAAAAAAACAAAACAAAAAAAAATAGACTAGTGAGACAATTTGTATAGTTTATGCAAGCATTTTGATGAAATTTTTGGGAAGTATTTTAGAATTGTGTTTATGAAGATGCATACAAAGAAACCATTTGTTCTATGTGAGATATTTTTGTCTATATGAGAAATCAATTGCATGTTATTTACATATTTTAAAAGTTTTAAGATAATTTGATAAATTCTACCTAAATAAAGAAAATCTCCTTTGAAAAAATAAATAATAGAAATTAATCCATTATAATCCATTTGGTTCTCTGAGCTTGCTAGTAGTGATTACTGAATTCAGAGCCAGAAGTAACCCTGAACACAGCCAGGTGTGATTCCAAGATAAAACCAAACCAAAAAAACCCTTCAGGGTCCGTTCTGGCAATATTTTATTTGATAAAAGACTTAAATAAATAAATGTACCAATTTATTAAAATTCATAAGGAACATAAACTTGTATAAATATAGAGCTATACTCACCATGGGCAATGATGATCCATCTTCAAAATACATCTAGAAGCATAAATAGGACATACAAAACTTAACCTCCATAAAATTTTAATCATACTAAATTATAAATTAAATACAAAAATTACTTCAAGAATTGTGGCAAGAAATATTGCAATATAATTTACTTATCTGCAAGCTATTGCTATTACCCTAGTAATAGCAAAAGTTCTTAACTAGAATAAATACAATACAGTACATTCTAGTCATGATGTAACAGCAGACCTTTAAATTAAAAAATACTTATTTCGGGGCCTGGGAGATAGCATGGAGGTAAGGCGTTTGCCTTTTATGCAAAAGGTCATCGGTTCGAATCCCAGTTCCCCATATGGTCCCCCATGCTTGCCAGGAGCAATTTCTGAGCATGGAGCCAGGAGTAACTCCTGAGCACTGCCGGGTATGACCCAAAAACCAAAAAAAAAAAATAAACAAACAAAATGCTCTTTCTTATGCTAATGAGAGCACAAAATATCAGAGATTTACAAAAAGCCTAGATAAACTTTTCCCTTAATAATATCTAAATCAATATCTAAGTATTATCTTTGTGCACAAGAATGATTTGTGTATGAGTTTGACTTCATAAAATTACATGAATTATCTTTGTACATATGGAGAAGAGTCATGGAGAAGGCATTTGTTAAGTAGAACTAGCCATATCAAGGCTGCCAAAAACCATGTATCATCTGAGCTTTAGGTAAGAGAAAAGAGTCAACTGATTATGACATTAAGCCATACTTGTATTATACAATTGATTATGCCCCTGATAGTTCCTAAAGAAAGGCCTAAGTAGCATGAATAAGGAAAAAGAGAAATAATCTGCAAAGCAGTGAGAAAAGAAGCATTTCACAAAATAGACTTCTTACTTATCACAGACGGAACAGTGATGGCAGCGGTCTGGTTTTATGAGTTGGCATCTGTCACAATATCGGATTGCTAGGAACAAAAAGCTCCGCTTAGCTTTAGATTTAACATCAAACTGAATATGTAATTAAGTGTTATTTTCCTCTACCCAAATTTAAATTCTTAAAAGCATAAATTCTGTAAAAATGAGATGATTAACTCTGTAAATATAAAAATGGAACGAACTGTCTCAAGCTTAAGTTCTTGAGCCTTCCCAGGAATGGAGAATTTGGAGAGAAAACTTTAAAAGCATTCTCAATTGTCTATAGTTACAGTAAGAATAGAGTTTCCAATGACCCAGTGATTTCACTTTTTGGTACCTACCCCCAAACCATACTAAATGATGACAAATTATAACACTGAGAATTGCCAACTAGGGGGAACATAAAGGAGGAAGGAATAGATAGACTAGAAATAGTATAAGGACAAGATAGAAGATCTTAAAAACTTTACTGATGGTGAAAGTACAGTACTTTATATATCAAAACCATAAATGCGTATACTTTTATAACCATGTTGCAAAATACTATAATAATATGGTGATAATGATGATGAACCATATGATTATCCTTCCAAAATTTTAACACTCAAGTGGAAATTCAATTTTTATAGTTTTGCTGAAATGAGATTTATTGAATTGTGACCTATAGTCATTTCTTTTTTTTTTTTCCCAACATTTTTTTTTAATTTTGATCACAGTGGCCTCCAAATCATTCACATTAGTTTTTCAGGTACATATTAACATTGAATCAGGGGAATACCTATAGTCATTTCTTAAATAATTGTTGATATTTTTATCATTAGAGTTGGGAAACTGAATCTAAGAAGAAAAGAAAAATAAATCTTGGGGCTGAAGTGATAGCATACTAAGTAGGGCATTTGCCTTGCACACGGCTGACTCCAGGTCCAATTTCCGGTGTCCCATATAATCCCCCAAGTCTGCCAAGACTGATTTCTGAGCGCACAGCCAGGAGCGACCACTGATCACCGCTGAGTATGGCTCCCCGCAAAAAAATAAAAAAAGAAAAAGAAATCTCATTATACCCTCACTATTTATGCTCCAAGATCAAAGTTAGCTGTTAAGCTAACTAAAAAAATCTAATCCAATTAAAAGAGATTTATTCAATTGACTGCATTTGTAAAAAGTGTTACCATAAAATTTAAGGTTGATAAAGAAAGCATACTAATATTTAAGTATAATCTATAAATACTATTTAAAATGTATATAAAGTTATTAGTACTAAATCATTATATATTGCTTCCTTAAATTATGTAGGAATTATGTAAGAATTAAAAATAGGAAGAACTATGAAAATTTCAACAGTTCTAACATCTTTATCAAGTCACGACTAAGTAGGCAGAATGAAATTAAAGTCAGTTCTAACTTTGTTTAGATTTCCATTATCCATGTTTCTATTCTGTCCTATGGAACTGCACAGGTAAGATTTAGTACAATCCAAGATAAGACATAATTCTCTTCAACGAACAGTTTCAAGTATATTCTAACCTTCCCATCATCCATCACAAGTAATGATGCTAAAGTACTCACTATTAATATTTACCTCCAGACATTGTCCTGGTATAAATGGGAAGATCTTTGGCTGCTCGCCTAAGAATTTCCTGATGAGCTTCTCCTCTTGGCTCTCGCTCCAGCAATTCTTTCTCTGCATAAGAAAGATGGAACTGTGGAATATATTTAAATTTTAATCAGTATTTTCCAGGAAATGATAGCATCCTGACTTATTATATTTTCAAAGCAATATTTATAAAATATAAATGACATAGTATACATATGAATATAGATAGAAAGAGATAACAGTATTCTGGCCAGTGTGATCATGAGACAATGGCCAGCAGATTCAGGGCCTCCAGTCTGAGTCCTAGCACAATATGGCCTCACTATCCCTGCTGTGTATAGTCTTGACGGGCCCCAACACCACCGAGGAGGCTTTAATGCAAATTAAAAGTCTTAAAAAATGCCTATTACGCTGGAGGTAAGGTGCCTGCCTTACCGCGCTAGCCTTGGACGGACCGCGGTTCGATCCCCCGTGCCCCATATGGTCCCCCAGGCCAGGGGCGACTTCTGAGCGCATAGCCAGGAGTAACCCCTGAGCGTCACTGGGTGTGGCCCAAAAACCAAAAAAGAAAACAAAAAACAAAAAATGCCTATTAACATATTAAATGTATAAAATTTTATTTTTACTATTATTAATAAAAATGTCTAGAAAACATGCAGATAAACATTCACAGTGTTACTTTTCTTTTTTTATTTTATTTTATTTATTTTTTATTTTTGTTTTTTTTTGGGGGGGGTCACACCCGGCAGTGCTCAGGGGTTACACCTGGCTCCATGCTCAGAAATTGCTCCTGGCAGGCACGGGGGACCATATGGGGCACCAGGATTCGAACTGATGACCTTTTGCATGAAAGGCAAACGCCTTACCTCCATGCTATCTCCCGAGCCCCCACAGTGTTACTTTTCTAAAAAATTAAACCAACCTCATCAAAAGGATAATGATCGATAAATTGGAATATGGTCTATTTAAATAGTAGGATATTATATGGCATTTACTGTTAGCTGTGCACAACAAAGAATTTCCACATACTATTGAATAATAAAAAGTCACCTATAGAACAAACAGTATATTTCATTTTATAACAAAATTTAAAACAGAGAGCTAAACAATATATACTATTATTTAGGTATATAATTGATATAAAGTTAAAATATATGCTACTTCTTTTTCTTTTCTTCTTTGTGGTGGTGGTGGGGGACACATGTGGCAGTGCTCAAGGTTCGCTCCTGATGGTGCTCAGGGGATCATATGGGATGTTATTAGCTGAATCCAGGTTGGCTACATGCAAGACAAGAGCCCTGCATGTTGTGCTATCTCTCTAACCCCTATATGTGACATCTTGAGAAATGATAATATAATAAATACAATTTAGGAGTTACTGAAAATATACTCTTTTTAATAATACAATATTAACAGTTTGACTGTTTAAAAAAGTTTTGTTTTTATTTTTCAGTTGTCCATCATATATGCATACAGTTCTCCATGAATTCCATCTTCCTTTTCCTCGATAATGGTAAGAAAACAAGATCTGGGTTCAAATAAAAGTTTTCAAGTATGAGAGGCCATAGTGATGGCACAGCAGTATGGTGTTTGCCTTACACATAGCTGACACAGGATGGACTGCAGTTTGTCCCTGGCGTCCCATATGGTCTCCCCAGCCAGGAGTGATTTCTGAGTTCATAGACAGGAGTAACTCCTGAGTGTCACCAAGTGTGGCCCAAAAACAAAAACAAAAACAAAAACAAAAAAAAAGGTTTTCAAGTACGAATTAGATGGAAGTATAAATTTAAGACTATATTAATAAAAACACCAAAAATACCTAATAACAAGTGGAAAACTTTTTTAGCTCTCTTTTTCTCTTTTTTTAACATCTATGACAGAAATAAACAAAAATAACAAACTTTTTCAGTGACTAAAATATAAAACTGTTTTTTTATTGAATCAATTTTTATAACCACATGTACTATCATACTTATAATAATATTGACAAAATTGTAATTTTTCTAATTTTCTTGGGACATGATTTGAGCAGGTTCTTAAGTTTTCTTGATTTAGCAATTCTACTTCTGAGAATTTGTATTAAAATTTTTAAGTGAACAAAGTTATATTTAAAGTATGCTAAAAACATTTATAATATGAAAAGATGAAATCAGCATAAAAACCAAAGATAGATTGCAACTGAGTGAAACCTTTTGATGTCTTGATGTTTTAATAATAATGCTATTATTATAAATGATTATGAATAACAATGTATAAGTAAAATATGAATATGTATACTCTTATTACAACTAAAAATATTAAAAAAAA
>PVKC010013334.1:0-22886 GCA_004027635.1 Crocidura indochinensis
TAATTAAAATGTTACTTTAGAGCAAAAGCTTGAGACCAATCAGGTAGTTTTATAAGTGAATTCTAATAAACTTTAAAAAAGACTCTAATGCCTACCTTTTTTTGTATCCTACCATAAAAGTAATAAGGAAATTGAAATTATCTCTAGTAAATTTTATGAGGTTACAATTTGTTTGATGTATTAGACAGATTAGTGTAACACACAAAAAATAAAATTGCATGCATTATCTCTGATATTATAATATTAATATTACAATATTATATATTATAGTTATAATAATATAGTATACATAATATAGTCTATACTATAATCATAAAATACTATAGTATTAGTAATATAATATTAATATAACCTAATATTAAAAAAACCTTCAAAAGAATTTGGCAAATCTGGGACCGGAGAGATAGCATGGAGGTAAGGTGTTTGCCTTGCACGCAGAAGGTTGGTGGTTCGAATGCCAGCATCCCATATGGTCCCCTGAGTCTGCCAGGAGTAACTTCTGAGCATAGAGCCAGGAGTAACCCCTGAGTGCTGCCAGGTGTAACCCCCCCTCAAAAAAGAGAATTTCGCTAATCTAATTCAGCACTATAGCAAAGTAATTATCCACTGTGACCAAATGGGATTCTTTCAGGAATACAAATATGGCTAGATATACTCAAATAAATTAATATGAAATTTCAGATAAACAAAACTAAATTTTAGGATCATTTTGGAGAGATAATACAGAAAGTAGGTCATTTGGTTTGCACTTGGCTAACCCAGGTTCAAACCACTATACAAAATATCTGCTACTTTCTATCACCTACTACCTGTAGAAGTGTCTAAATTTAAAATACTTCAAATAAGTGTTGACAAGGATGTGGAGGAAAATGAATTTTTATACATTAGTGATGTTTGATGGGAATATTAGTTCACTCTCAATGAGAAATGGCATTCTTTTAAAAACAAACTAAAATATAATTAAAACCTAAAAGTACAATATGACTTAACTACATTATTTGGCATTTATCCAAATAATACAAAAACACTGATTCAAAAGGATAATTGTATTCATATTTATAGCTGTATTATAAACAATAGTGAAAACTTGGAATCAACCTACATGCCCATTAACAAATATCTGAATTAAGTAAGTTATGGTGTATATGTAATGGAATACTAACCACCTATTTACAAAGGTGAAATATTGCTTTTTGTAACAGCATGGGTATAACTTGAAGTGATTTTGTCATGTGAAATAAATTAATAAATGGTAGGCAATTACTAAATGCTGTGACTATATATGGAATATAAATAACCAGGGCAAATAAACTGTCACAACAGAAAAAACTTTTTACATGGAAAACGTTGTGCTAGCTTATGGAAGTGGGTGGAAGAATAGGTAGATTATATATTGGCACTAAAACTGGACATAGGTCTGATGTGTCTAAACTTATATAGGCAGGTGAAGCTGTTTCCTAAAATTTACAGTACTGTAAACTAATAAAATTTGATTTAGAATAAATAACTTTGAAATTTGATAACAATGGAAAATTGTTTTCACCAAATGCTTATGTGCTTCCCTCCTACCACAAATTTGGTTAACCCTACTTGAAAACAGGAATTATTTTAGGTTTAGTCCTCTCCTTTATGCTCTTATTTATTTCTTTTATTTCTAAATTGGTATCACATATTTTCTTTTTTATATAAAATCTTTATTTAAGCATCGTGATTACAAGTATGATTGTAGTTTGTTTTCTGTCATAAACAAAACACACCCCTTAAAGACGTTGATATCAGACCTGAAACCATAAGGTATATATAGAACAGCACGTAGGTAAAATATTCTATGACATTGAAACTAAAGGCATCTTCAAGCAGGAAACAGCACTCTCCAAACAAGTGGAAGCAGTGATAAACAGATAGGAATATATTAAGCTGAGAAGCTTCTGCACCTCCAAGGAAAGACTGCCTAGGATACAAAAGCCACCCACAGAATGGGAGAAACTATTCACCCAATACCCAGCAGATTCCGGGCTAATATCAAAAATATACAAGATACTGACAACTTAACAAGGAAAAACCATCTAATTCCCCCCCCCAAAAAAGGGGGAGAAGAAATGAACAATTTCTCAAAGAAGAAATACACATGGCTAAAAGGCACATGAAAAAACACTTCACATCACTAATCATCAGGGAAATGCAAATCAAAACAACCATGAGGTACCCTCTCATACCACAGAGATTGGCACACATCACAAAGAATGAGAATAAGCAGTGTTGGTAAGGATGTGGAGAGAAAGGAACTCTCATTCACTGCTGATGGGAATGCTGTCTAGTCCAGCCCTTATGGAAAACAATATGGAGATTCCTCAAAAAACTGGAAATTGAGCTCCCATATGATCCAGCTATACCACTCCAAGAGATATAACCCAGGAACACAAAAATATAATTCAAACATCCCTTCCTTGCACCTATATTCATTGCAATAGCCAGACTCTGGAAACAACCCAGATGCCCTTCAACAGATGAATGGCTAAAGAAACTGTGTACATTGTGTACACACTATGTGCATTGTGTACATAGACACAATGGAATGTTATGCCACTGTCAGGAGAGATGAAGTCATGAAATTTTCCTATACATGGATGTACATGGAATCTATTATGCTGAGTGAAATGTTAGAGGGCAAGAGATAGACACAGAATAGTTTCCCTCATCTATGGGTTTTAAGAAAAATTAAGGATATTATTGTAATAATATCCAGAGACAGTAGAGATGAGGGCTGGAAGGACCGCTTACAATATGAAACTCACCACAAAGAGTGGTGTGTGCAATTAGGGAAATAACTGCAATAACAGCTATCACTTTTATTCTATTTTGGTACTTTAAAACACTTACTGGGGGCCAGAGCAATAGCACAGCAGTACGGTATTTGCCTTGCACAGAGGCAGACCCAGGGCAGACCCGGGTTCAATTCCTGGCATTCTATGTGGTCCCCTGAGCCTGCCGGAGGTGATTTCTGAGTGCAAATCCAGGAGTAACCCCTGAGCACCACCAGGTGTGGACCAAAAACAAAACAAATAAAAATCACTAAAAACAAAGCATTATTTACTCTATAAATGATTTCTTCCTATCTATTCTCACATATAATAACTTTATTAGTAAATTCATTAGATCACGTTAAGAAATGCAGTAAATGATCAAGTCATTCTGCAGCTAGTAAGAAGTCATATATTTTCTTTTCTTTTCTTATTATATATAATTTTTATTTTGACCATATTGGCTTACATATCTTTCACAGTAGTATTTTAGATACATATTAACATTGAATCAGGGGAATTACCATCACCAAATTTGTCCTTCCTCCACCCCCATTCCCATTCTGCATCCCATTTCCTGCACCCTCACCCCCCAGACTGCTAGAGTAAGTGGTCCCCTCTGTGTCTAGCTTACTACATAGTGATCATATATCTGTTTGGTCCTGATACCCTCCCCTGTTTCCCCCTCTATTTGAGAGGCAGAGCTAGATAGTTCGAGTTATGTGTTTTGTTTAAAGAAGAGAAAAACAATAAAGTGGGGGTAAAAATCAAATAAGCCGAAAATGGGTGTAGTCCTTCTAGAAGCTCTCAACCTCAGTTTGAAAGAGGACAGGAAAAAAGGAATTGAAATACCACAGCAATACAAAAAGAAATATCAAATCAATATCCAATGAGCACTACAACAGTAAAGGCAAGCGCCACATAATTGTCTCAGTCCTGAAATAGAACCATGCCAGAGCGCAAAAAGAAAGAAAAGATAAAATAACATAAAATACAATTGGAGACATCAACTTCAATATCTATACCAAAACAAACAAGTCCCCAAAATAAAAATGAAATAAAAAATAGATAGATAAAAAAGATTATTTTGTGTCTTTTTTTCCTGCATAGGCATAGTAAATATTAGGGGTATTAGAGAGGGAATTCCCTTTGCCTAGGAGATGCAGGGTTTCTCTACCCTTGAAGTATAGTGCCGTGGGATTGACTATAGACTCCTTGTCTATATATTATCTTTCTCCACCCCACTGTGAAGCCCATCCTCCAGCAATATAAAAGTGTGTATACATCTTGGAAGCTGGCATATTGTTTTCAACCTTTGCATCTTTTATTTTGAATCATTTTATGGAGAAATAATACTTTTCTTTGTGTTTTTCCTCTTTCCAGATTTTCTGTGAGATCTTCAGGAGGATTTCTTTCTCTTTTTTTGGGTGGGGGATGTTAAATCATCAATTTTATTTCTTTTCTGATTACACTTTCTAGTAAGTTATTAATTTTTTCCTTCTATTTAAACACCATGATTACAAAGTTGTTCATGATTGGATTTGAGTCTTACAGTGTGTATACCACCTTCACCTGTGTACATTTCCCACCACCAATATCCCCAGTTTCTCTCCCTCGCACCCCCATTTGCCTCTGGGATAGGCATTTAAATCCTCTCTCTCACTTTCTTTATCATTCTTTTTTCTCCTTTAGGCACACCGTGAATTGTACTATTGTTAATGAAGGATTACCATGAATATCACTTCATTTATCTCTGCTCAACACCCAGCTATTTTTTGAACTCTCATTGTCATAGTGGTCCCTTCTCTACCCTAACTGTACTGCTTTCAGGGAGATTTCTTACTACCTCTGTCTTTAGGAGCATTTTGTTTACTTTTCTGTTATAGAACATATCAAACTCTTTATATTAATTTATTCCCTCCAAGACTGGATTAGGATCAATATCTTAAACATAGGTATCTTATAACTGCTTGTTGAATATATACTGTCTTATCCAACAACTAGCTGTAAATTATTCTGACCTGAAAAAATATGTATATTTGTGATTAAGAAACTATAAATTATCATACAATAATAATTCAAATAAAATCTAGTGATTTGCATGAATGAAAATGATTTATCAAAATAGTTTAAAACGTTACTACTGGCTCTGCTCTCAGAAATTATTCCTGACAGGATAGAACCAAGGTCTGCTGTGTGCAAGTACAACACCCTATCTGCTGTGCTTTTGCTCCAGTCCCTTATTTTATTTAATTCATGTAGTTACTAACTAGACTAATCAAGCTATTTTCCCAGTTAAGATATGAACTCCACTAGCACAGAAATAGAATCTCCATGTTTGTATCTTTTAGGATAAGTCTATTGTCTGGAAATACTGAATAAAATGTTTGTTTTATTATTTTAATTTCTTCTTTTAAAAACTGGCCATTCTTAGTAATTTATTTTTACCAAAAAATGTGAAGAATTTTTCTTTAGGAATTTCTTCTAGATTTTCTTGTAATTTTTTACTTTATTTAAGCACCAGGGTTACAATTGTTTTTGATTGAGTTTTGGTCAAATATATACACCACCCTCACCAGTGCACATTTTTCCTCACCACTGTCCCCAATTTCCCTTCCCTCTGCCTGCCTTTGGGCAAACATTTTAGTTCTTTCCTTCCTTCCTTCTTTCCTTCCTTCCTTCCTTCCTTCCTTCCTTCCTTCCTTCCTTCCTTCCTTCCTTCCTTTCCTTCTTTCTTTCTTTCTCTTTCTTTCTTTCTTTCATTCATTCTTTCTCTCTTTTGTTCTTTTTCTTTCTTTCTCTTTGTTTCTTTTTTTCATTCTTTCTTCTTTATTTCTTTCATTCATAGGCACTTACTTCTTTTTTCTTTCTTTCTTTCATAGACACTTTCTTCTTCCTTCCTTCCTTCTTTCCTCAGGAGTAATCCCTGAGCATCACCGAGTGTGGCTCAAATAAACAAACAAACAAAAAACCCATAAAGTTTTGGCATAGCTTATCATTTCCAATTCTAGGTATATATATAAGTGAAATGAAAACATGCCCCCACACAAAATTGTGACACACACATATGTATATATATTGATAGTGACCTTTTTTCATCGCAAAAAACTGAAATAAACCAAATGCTCATTAGCTGAATGATGGAAAAATAAAATGTGACATATTCAGACAATTTAATATTGACAATAACTGTAAATGAAGTATCAATACACTTACAATAACTATGAACCTTAAGAAGATTGAACTGAAAGAAACAAATTACAAAGACTATGAATTATTTTATTATTTTATTATTTTGGGGGTCTCTAAAATGTTCAAGATAAAGGTCACTGCCTTTGTTTCTTGGCTAACCAGGTTAGGATTTTAATACTTAGGTCTGAGGATCGTTACTGCTTGGACCCCATAGCCACAATCCTCAAGGGCACCCAAAGTAGTGCACAGGGATCTTAGGGACAGATTCTGGCAATGCTCTGAAGCTTCCAGTCATATATCTGGAGATATTTGAGAAACCATGTGGTCTTAGTGGTTATACTGGGGTGGGGGGTGTTAGACACATGGTAGACTTGTGCCCTAATTGCTGTACCATCTTCTATCCCTATAATTTCCTTTATCTGATCTGTCCAGAACAAGCATATCTTTAAAGATAAAATGGGATTGGTAGTTTCTTTAGGGTAATAGAGAGTGACTATCATATGTGCAGTATTTTTTAATGAAATGATATATAATTAGACTATAATTTATACAATTTTACAATTGATTATTACTTGTATAAATACATGAGTTATATTAAATTTAATTATCTCTCATAATTAAACAATAAAGATAAGAGTTCAATGAAAGAATTGGATGATTAAATAAGCAATGGGTGTTTCAGAAAATTTGAGCAAAATATTACTAACCTAGTGAATTAATATAGGATAGCCAGTAGTTGTTTCACATGAGATCCTTAGACAAGGAAGAAAAAAAAACATTACAATATAAATAATATAAAATTGCTTTAACTTTATAACGGAAAAAAAAAGGCAGGTGACAGAAAATAGATGGTTGCTGTGGAGTAAATATATAAAACATACAATGACTATATTTCCCTAAATTATATACAAAACCAGGAAATATTGTCTAAAAAGAACTGAAATTATGGCTCGAGAGGTAGATAAGGAGGCCCAGTACCCAAGCACATGGAGTAGACTGTTGTTATAATACTTATGACTTATGGTAGCATTTCCTTAAGTTTGCTCTAGAAAAATATCAGTTCATGACACTGACATTGCAGCACAGGAGAGAAATAAAAGGTTTCATGGTACAGGATGTAAGAAAAAAATACTCAAATAAACAAATGTACTGAAATGTTCTAATACCTTTATAATAGTTTGCATTCTGAATCTCCAATAAGGGACTTTCATATGCAGAATTTTCTTTACTTGACTACAGAGCTTATTTTCAGAGTCCATCATGAGAAACCAGTGCTGTGCCAACATGTTTGAATCACATTGTCTTGGAATTTGAGCCTTGCTTTAGGTTAGGCTGTCAGTAGAGTACACAATAACAAAAGAATTACATTTTAGACAACTTAGAGAACCTGGACCATTTCAATTACCCTCTTACTGTTTTTATTAACTTCTGCTCTTGTCTTCTCCAATCTATTCACCATTCCGTGCCAGAAAATTCTATTATAAATTTAATGCATATGATGTCAGACACTTATTAAAGATTCTTTAATGATGTTTTCACTGCTTTTAGAATAAAATTTAATCTCTTTACTATGACTAACAAGCCTCTATAATGAATTATCTGGCTATAGCCCAACTCTTCATTCTTATCTTCTCCCACTTTCTCATTTTTTTTATTTCACTTAGGCCTCACTGTCCTGGTATTTAGTCTCTATATTGTGTACCTTCCCATACATTCTATTTCTATCCAGACTTTTCTTTGAATCATTAGTTTCTTCTCAATCATCGATCTTTTCTCTTTTCCCTACAAAAGTAAGGTAGCTCTTTAACAACACACCATTAGTCTTCTTTATGGATTTTGTCACATTTTGTAAGTTTTTTTTTAAATTTGAAGCTATACATTTATTGTATTATTCTTCCCATCAGAGTAGATATCAATTGTGCTTTGTGCTAAGTGGTCTACAAAACAGATACTGATCTTTGATGTCTAGTATTTCAATCTTTTGGAATTTCTAATTATTAGTAATTCTCCTAAGTGCTTAATGTATATGTATTACCTTTACTTTTACTCAAAGACAGATAGAAATAAAGATAGGACCAGAGAGATAGTACAGTAGTAATGTACTTATCAGCATATGGCTGACCCAGGTTTGGGTTCCCCATCACTGCATATGGTTTCCTGACATACCTGAGCACTAATGGATATGGTATTCTCTCTCTCTTCTCTCTCTCTTTCTCTCTCTCTAACACACATACACACATGACCACATGGGCAGGTAGAGATGAAATCTTCACTATCTTATTAGACACAGATTCTCAATATAATTTTTGTATGTCCTAGACATTTTTTAGTTTATGATCCCTTTATTCCACTAAAAGATAATACAATACAATATCCTTCTATTTTATACTGTAGTGAACTGAGATATCAGGACAACAAATACACACACACATATCAGATGGTTAAATAGCATATGTTTGGCACTCTATGAAATCTAGATTAGTTAACTAATGAATCATCTTGTGTAATCTCTCTAAAATTTAAGTCATCTCACTGGAAAACTGGACTAAAGAAATTACCTATGTCTGTCTTTAGTATTTTTGTGAAGATAAATGAAACCAAATTCTTAGCACAATTTATAACAAATGTTGACATCTAAAGGAAAGTTAGCCACGATTATCAAGAAGAATTATATATTAAAGATGAAAGGCAGATTTTTAAAAATTGTACTTAATGACATGAACCAAGGTAAACTTTTAAGCAGTTCTGAGAATCGAGGATGGATGAGAACTAGAAAAATGAACTATGATAACGTGGCAGTTTTATGAGGGGGGAATCACAGTTCTACCTCCTGCCTAGAAGCCTGCTTATACCACATTCTCACCTGGATTGGGAAGATACATAGCTGGGGAAAATTTGGTGTACAAAGTAATTATCACAATGTTATGCCTAATAATTGTTCTGTTTTATTTAATCTATGAAAGAATTATATTATTTGACCAAACTACTGGGAAGAGTTTATTGCTCCCTGTTTATAAGAAAAGACTTGTATTTTTCTACTTCTACAGACAGGGCATCCTAGCTGTTGTTCAGCACTAACTAACAAGAAATTACTGTCTGTGGTGCATGTCTGCTCCCTAGCTGAGTGTTGTGTAGAGGAAGAGCCTCATTTCTTCTCAAGCTTACAGTTATCAGTTATTTCCATTATGCTGAAGGATAGTCAGTTGGAAAATAAAAAGAACCCTGGAGATGGAGTCTAGAGGACTGAGTAGAGTTAGAACTGATACATATTGCCTTGGGAAATTCTATTCCCAATTTCTTGCTGTCACATCTATCTCCTCCCTTCCCTCTTCTTCTTTTTTTATAGCCCAACTTTTTTTGGAGAACATCTTAAGAAGCAATATGATTTATTTAGTTCTGGATCAGTCCCCCGAAGTAGAATGTATAGAGATGGGATTCATATATTGGCATTTTGCACTAGAACTATAAGAATTTTTGTACACCAAAATGTAATCATTTTTGTTTTCTAATATAATTAAAGACTATTTTATCTTTATATGATAGGTTAAGGAATGGAAGTAGACAGATGTTAAATTATTTACCAAGCTTATAACATTTATTGAGTGCCAACATTGTTCAGGCAGTCCACACATCCTTCCACATGTTATGAAATTTCACATAACCTTTAGGAGGGAGATGTTTTTCTCTCCACTTGTAACAATTCAGAAAAATTAAACAGTTTACCTGACATTACATAGCTAATGAGCTGGGGCCCAGTTCTTAGTCTTTTGGACCTATGATGTTTCCTAATCCTTGAATTTTTTTTTTTTTTTTTTTTTTGGTTTTTGGGTCACACCCGGCAGTGCTCAGGGGTTGCTCCTGGCTCCATACTCAGAAATTGCTCCTGGCAGGCACGGGGGACCATATGGGGCACCGGGACTCGAACTGATGACCTTTTGCATGAAAGGCAAACGCCTCACCTCCATGCTATCTCCCGGGCCCCTAATCCTTGAATTTTTACCAAAGCCATATGATCTGTTAGACAAGATTAAATGTTAACTTTCTCCACCCTATTTCCACAGCTCTTACTCATAGACTTGGTTTCATACCAGAGCTTATGCTATTGAAAAATTTGTTTTTCCTGTATGAAATTAATCATGTCATCTTGATGTTTATTTGAATTTTACACAGAAAAGTTTGTTTTTCTGTGTGAAATTCATCATGTTATGCTGTCATCATTATTCCTTTCCTCAGGTCAATTATAGCCTTGTTTTGCTTTAATCCAAGATTGTATATCGTCTTCAGTAGCATTTCAAACTGTTGAAATTTTCTATCATAATATTTTCTTAACCAGCACCTTCCAGCTGCAGTCATAACTTTATACGTTAGTTGCAAAATTGTCTCTCATCGCCCCCATCCTGTTGCCATTTGTCTGCACTCTGTAATCAAGGTAACTTCAGTCCTTCTTTAACTCACATCTGCTTCCTTCCCCCTATCCATTGTCCTGATAGCTCTCTACTCCCAACCTCAATTAACAGCCACTAATCTTCATTTTGGGGACCAATTCCAGGAAAGAGTACTTGACATCCTGTCCTAAGAAAGAGTCTCACAATTCTTAGATTAGTTGAGTGTATGAATATCTCTTACTTGCAATCTACCATAGGCCAAAACAAAAGGAATACCATACATATCACCTGTTTGTCTCATTACATATTCAAACAAGAGCCTAAATACAGAACTGATTTTGAATCTCAAATTGTACAATTTATTTTCTGCTTGGTCT
Source organism: Crocidura indochinensis (assembly GCA_004027635.1). Taxonomy (NCBI): domain Eukaryota; kingdom Metazoa; phylum Chordata; class Mammalia; order Eulipotyphla; family Soricidae; genus Crocidura; species Crocidura indochinensis. The sequence continues at coordinate 10,756 of PVKC010013334.1, forward strand.
TAAACAGCTTTTAATCTGTAAAATAAGTGATAATACTGATTTTAAAAAACTATATGTTATGTAAACTATTTCTCTAAATGACGCTAGATCAGTTGATGGTAGCTAACTTATTTATCTCTTCTTTAAGAGTTCCTTAAAAGTTGGGACTGGAAAGATAGCATGGAGGTAAGGCACTTGTCTTTCATGCAGAAGGTCAGTGGTTCAAATCCCGGCATCCCATATGGTCCCCTGAGCCTGCCAGGAGCAATTTTTGAGCAGAGAGTGAGGAGTAACCCCAATGCACTGCTGGGTGTGACCCAAAAACCACCCCCCCAAAAAAAAACTACAAAAAAAAAGAGTTCCTTAAATGAAATTTTATGGATTTCACTTTTTTTTTGGAAAGAGAAAACGAAGAGTTTCACCAATTTGTCACTGTACTATTAAAGATTTTCTAAAATCAAAATAAGGAAAACCATAAGCTAAATTGAAGTCTAAATAGAGAGCTGTACTAGCCACCAAAATGAATGAACATATAAATTTTATATATATCAACCTTCTGCCAATGTAATATATATATATATATATATATAATAAGGGTCAGGCAAGAAAGAAAGAGGAAGAGAAGAGGGGAAGGGATAAAAAAAGAGGACACAGAAACAGGGGGAGAGAGGTCAATGTTTTATTTGTTTTCTGCTATACCTTACACACATGGGAAGTATACTTATTAACATGGAAAGTTCGGACAAAATGGAAGAAGCCTGGTTTGTTGCAACTCAAAAGTGGGTTTCTCTAGTTAAATAACCAAAAATTCTCTCTGTGGGCAAGAGAATAAAGACCAGGCTGCTATATTCTTATAGCATTTTTATTCATTTTAGACATTCAGTTCCCTATGAAGGAAGGGTTTTTTCTCTTTCCTGCAATCAAAACAAAATAAAAAATCAAAATTCAGTTTCTAGGGTTGTATTCTGTGGTCGAGAAATAGAATTCAAACTCCAAAGATCACGAATAAAGATGTGCCTTATTATTGGAGAGTTGTGATATGCCCTCAGAGAAAAGGCTCAACAATAATTTAGATACGTCATATGTGCAGGTGGATAACAAAGAAAAGAAATTCGCCCAGATTTGGCATCCCTGGGGAAAGGAAAGGAACTCTCACAATGAAAGGGGATATTTTGTTCTTTTCCATAGAAGCAGAGTGACTCCAGTGGGAAAGATCTCCAAATATAGGTACCTGGCACTGACCAATTTCTTTCAGTATAGATTCCTGTCCTTTGCATCACTAAATGCCATTATAAAGGAGATTCCTCTTGTTATCCAAAATTATTATTCAAAATGTTTGGCATTATTTGTAGATTAAGATATCAAACTCTGGAAAGCCAAGATCATCCTCTTTTGCCATTATCCACATGCAGGGTCATCTTTAACTTGTAAATTCAGAGCTCTCAAACTAATTAAAATGTGGATGGTTGAAAAGCCTTACATAATATCAGACCCTAAATGGAATTCACTTTGCCAGTGGTATTTCACTACTGACAGCACAATTCTTGTATGCATTATTCCACATATAATATTACAATTTCTGTACTCTTTCTGCAGCTGTGTTGAAGTTATTCATTTATGTGGTTTGGGTAAGTTTTCTGAAAAATAGACATAACTAGAGAACAGTAGAATCCATCAATATTAGATGTGAACAAGGAAAATTATGATTTTTCTTGTCCTTCATAGTACCAGTATACCTAGAAAAGAAATGTATATAAATTATACACAGAATAGCTATAGAGAGATCTAATTTCCAGTAATGAAGCATGTGGGTGGGGGAGAATAGCACCCAAACTTATTTACTAAACTTTTCATTCCTTATGTCTACTCAGTTTTACTTGGTGTGTAATTTCAATGGTTGTTTTTCTCATTATAAATATATCATTTAAAGGTTTCTTGAAACTATCAAGGTAATTTTCCCAATTTACCTATTTTTCAATTTTTTGCCAACACATTCAGAGACTGTTTCTGGCACTGTACTCAGAAGTTATCTCTGTTAATGGTCAAGAGACCATCATATGTGATGCTGAGGATTTGAACGGGGTCAAGTGCATGCATGGCAAGTGCCTTACCTCCTGTAATTATCTCTCCAATTCCTGTTTCCCCCATTTTACACGAGATTTTCTTTTATGTTCCCCCCTATAAAGCATGTTTAATTGTAAGGTGATACCTGGCTTTTAACCCAGGAATTCTCCATCTTCCTCTTTCCCATAAATTGCTCATTTGGTCTGTAAAAACTCACCTGGATTGCCTTGGTACTTTGTGTGAGTACCTTGGCCCCCATCCTGCAGCATCTTTATTGAGGTCACTGATGGGGTAGAGGCCAAATCTATACATGGTGGCTAGGGTCTTATTAATAAAGTTGGTAATCTCCTGACTCCTTCATTTGAGGGGGAGCAACAGAAGGGAGATGAGTGGGTCCTCCCACTCAGATTTCAGCTCAGGAACCAAAGGCCTTTATGTCTTAGGCAACCTTAGCAGACTACCACAGAAGAAGATTGGGAAGAAAATGTAGAAGATGGAGGATCCAAGCCCATCGGAAGAAGCCCAACTTCTTTCAGCACCTCCCTCATCTTTCTTCTAAATTAAGCTATCAATCCTATTTGCATCTGTTATTATACTGCAGGTTAAACTGTGTGTCTACCTGTATTAGATTTTATAGCTACTGCTTTGTTCTGTGCCTCACTGCAAACAAAATTTTGTATACAACTTTAGTGGCTTAATGTTAATTTTCACAGTTCCAGGGAAATGCATAATGTTAGATTTTTAATGGTTCTTAGGTATCCTAGTGAATGTTTCCCAATTGATGTGATGCTTAATTGTTCCCCCCCAGGGCAAAATGCTAATATTACCTGGAGAGGCAGATCAGCCCACTTCTGGGAGGGGTCTATGGAAGGTAACAAAGAGGTTTCCTCAGGGGTGTAAGGGGATTCAGGGAAAGATTCTGCAAGAAGACTCAGGAGGAGGCATTGAGGGAGGGAGGGAAGGAAGGAGGGAGGGAGGGGGAGAGAGAGAGAGAGAGAGAGAGAGAGAGAGAGAGAGAGAGAGGAGAGAGAGAGAATAAATGGATTGAGGTGCAGGACTGCTTATGGAGCCTGTTTAAAAGGTTAGCATAGAAGCTATACATGGTGGCTAGGACCTTATTAATAAAGTTGGTAATCTCCTGACTTCTCCTGACTGACTGCCTGTGGGTCATTTCCTTGCTGCTATCCTTAACCCACAGACCCTTTGTTTGGAAGGAGTTGCAGGCCCCTGACCGGGACTGGCCAAAAAAGGCCTCACCATCATCCACCATCATCCACCACCATCAAAGAATCATTAATTTAATTAATACTACAAACTGGTGCTCAAACATTGATTTGAACTCTGGACCCAGGAAGATAGTGATGATGGTGAGATTCCTGTTCTTGTGTTTAATTTTGGCTCTATTCAGCTGGAGTGAGCCCAGCATATGGGGCCACGTGGTGTCTGATTTAAAAATGACAGAGATGCTTTCTGGCAGCAGGGCGGGCAATTTTAAAAAGGGTATTGCTGAAAGCTTGGAACAGCTCCCCAAAGGCCCAGGCACCCAACTTGTCTTCTACAAAAAGTGTTTTTTCAAAAGACTGAGCCTCAAAATTGCAGCGATTCATAGAGGCCATTAATTGGAAAAAGACAAGAAAGAAAAGACTTTATTGATAACACACTGATTTCTGGATGACAACCTTCAGCCTGGACTTGAATTGGCTTTGAAATTTCGAACTTTCAGCTCAGACTACCTCGGTTGCTTTGAAAACCCAGACTCGGGCTACTGTGGTAAACAAACAAACAAACAAACAAACAAAAACCTATGCTTCCTGCAAAGAGGCACCGCATTCCAGTACTAGCTGTCTGGAGGGGCAGAGAGGTGGTAGCAGGAGCTCTGGACTAGGCCAGTAGACTGGCCAGAGTGGACCCAGCTCCTGAATGGTTGCGAGCCTGGAGTTCTGCAGGGCTTGGGGTCCTGAAGAGCTAAAGCCACATGGCCAGCCCATGCAGCCTGGGAGAAGCCAACAGCATTTTCACGTCTGGACAATTTGGTGATGTGATACAAATTAAAAAGTAGAGAAAAACGGAGAAGCCCAACTAAAAGGTTGATTTTTTTTTTTCCAAAACTCCTACATTTGAACTGTTTCAGGCTATGTCTTTATCCTTTAGCTGCATTATTGTCTTGCTGGTTTAAATGTGTTTTATATTTTCCCATAATTAATGTTTCCAATTGCATAATGTTTTACTGTGCCTGTTTTCAGCTGTATTTTCTGTATAAATGTTCTTGTAATTTTATTTAGGGAAAGCTAATGAATAGGAATAAGGAAGTTCCAAGATAAGTGCTTGGCTAAATAAGCATTAAGAAAATTATACTACAGGTGTATTTTGCAGAAAAGTTCTGTTTTTGGAATAAACTGATGTTTTAATTTTATACTTTAAACTTTATGGCTTTTGGGCAATATTAGGTCCCCGCCTTTGGCTGGCGGAAGTCAGAAAGCTCACCCGCCCTCTTTCATTAATCAAGGGCTGGCCTGGGCTGGCCAAGAAAGGCTTCATCGTCCATTCACCATCATTCACCATCCACCATTATTCATCACTACACTTAATTTTGTATGTTATTTAGCAACTTATTCTCAAATTACATCTGCAAAAATGTTCTAATGTCTTTGTTCACAGAAGTCAATGGAAAAGGAACTTGGATACTATAGACTCTTATTACAGTGCTCATTATAAGAATGTTTTAGCAAACTTATTTTCAAACTGTATACATATTTGCAGAAATGTTCTTGTGATTTTATTTAAGGAAGTTTATAGAAAAGAAACATGGATGTTCTAGATCAGTGATGGCTAACCTTTTTGAGCCTCAGTGCCCAAACTGCCGTACAAACCAAGGAATTTCCACAAAGTGCCAAGCACATCAATTAAACCTAATAACAAGATTTTAGTATCTAAAAACTCTTTATAAATTTTATAAATTTATTAATTGTGGACCTTCCCACAATTAATTAATTAATTAATTAATTAATTTAAGATATGTGGTGCAGCAGGAGGCGAGTGTGCCAGTGTCTGCTTTGCAGCTCACCTGGCAGGAGAGTGGGACTGGCCATTGGGAGGACTGGGCATTGTGTGGCAGTTTGGGCACTCTGGCTCAAAAAGGATAGCCATCACTCTTCTAGACTTTTAATAAATTGCTAGGTGTAAGAATGTTTAAAAATTATCAAATTAAGTATCTTCAGAAAGGTTCTAATGTTTATATTCAATCACAAAAATGTTGTGATATGTATAATACAAAGATATAAAAAAGCTGGTTCTTCTGAAAATGATGTATAAACTTGACAACCTTTGACACTATTACAGCCAACATTTTTTGTGCCTATGCAAAATAACAACTACTTTTATAAGTCCTGATTGGGGGTTTGCACCTCTAATGGAGAACAGTAAAACAAAATTTGTAGTTCTCATTTTTTTTGTTCTGTTTTAAACATAAAGGGTGGAATTGTAAAATGACACCTGATCATTAATCCAAAACAAAGGCATTCCCCATCCCCTTTCCAGTATATCCAGTAAAAGTCCACCTGGATTACTCTCTACCTGTCCCCTCTCCCCTGTGTATGGGAATTGGTTGAATCAAAGAGAGGTTTTGGCTTTTAACTCTGGAGACACCATGAGGGATATGCCACGAGAAGTCAGTGACTCCATGACACTCTCCTGGCTGGCTTGCCTTATTATTTCTTTGCCACTATTCTAGTTCTTTAGACCCATCTTCCTGGGATTTAGAAACACATGCCTGGGGTGATCTCACAACTCATGGGTTTTATTTTACATTTGATTATCCTAGTCATTTGGAAACACAAAATTTTTGCATTATTTTCAAATTAGATTTTTCTCAGAATAAGTGAAGAAATGTTTTCATATGAAAATTTAGTATCATATTTTATAAGATGAAAAGAAAGGATGAGACTTAAAGAATTTTACATGAATACATTCTTTTTTCCTTCTTTCCATTCTTCCTTCCTTCCTACCTCCCATCCTTTATTCCATTATTTCTTGCTTGCTTGCTTTCCTTTCCTCTTCCCACATTCTTTCCTGCCTTTCCAAGTTATGGGGCTGGCTATAATGAGTGGTACTTGGGACCTGCCAGGGCCACAGGGTTTGGGGCATACAATGTCAGGATAGAACTCAACACCTTTTATATGCTAAAAGTGTGCTCAACCACTTGGGCTATCTACCAAAACTGAACTATTCTTTCTTCTTTTTTTTTATAGTTTCCTGATTGTCATCTCAATTTCTCACTTTAGTTTCTCAGTTCCCTTCTACTCTTTCAGATTTTGGGGGGGGGGGCAACTATATCCAGTAGTGCTTAGGTCTTACTCCTGGCTATGCATTCATGAATCACTCTGGTGGGCTTGGAGAAATGCGCTGCCAGGATCAAATCTGGGTCCATAGAGTGCAAGACAAGCACCCTACTCATTGTACTATCTCTCTGGCCCTGATTCAGATTTCTGGGTTTTTTTTCAGTTGGAACTGAGTTTGTTTTATTGGGAGTTCTGCTTCATATTTAAGCATAAAGTTATCAATAGAAGAAAGTTGATTAGATCAAGTATGACATGTTTTTTGCTATAGAATAAACATTACATGACAGCACAATCATTACACAATCATTTAGACATTATATGTATATTGTTTTTTCAATGTTTTGTCTCTCATTTCTTTATTTTTTCACAGTTGATTTATTAGATGTGAGCATGCATAGTATATCACATATTTTTAAATAATTTTAATTGAATTACTTTGAGATACAGAGTTCCAGAGTTGTTCAGTTATACAATGTCCAACACCTATAATTCACCAGTGCATATTTCTTGCCACCAATGTCTAGACATATACATACTTTTATATATACAGATATACACATATTCATACAGTTTGTGAGAATTTTAGAGCATGAACATGAGATTATCTGAGGTCAAGACTAGGCATTGACACCTATAAGTCATCTGCTCTACAAATTGAACCACATCCCTAGTCTCCTCCTCTTCCTCTTTTCTTTTCTCATCTTTTTTCTTTTCTTCTTTTTCTTCTTTCTTTTCTTCTTTCTCTTCATCTTCCTCTTCTTCCATCTTCTTCTTCCTCTTGTTCCTCCTTCTCTTCTTCTTCTTCCCCTTTTTCTTCTTACTCTTCTACTTCCCTTTCTTCCTCTTCTCATTCTTTCTCCAACTCTTGTTATTATTCTCTTCCTGGGCCTCTGGGACTCCAATAATTCTATGTTGTTTCTGTTGAGTTTATCAAAGATTTCTGTTTTCATCTGTTCACATTCTTTGAGTAGTTTATCCATTGTCTGATCATTTGCTTTAAGGTTCTTTTCCAATCTCTTCTGATGTATGAAGTTGTTTTGCATCTCATCCTTCGGCTCACGGCTCACTGACTCCATCCTCAGCTGCTGTTACTCTGTTGGAGAGGCTTTCTATTGAGGTTTTCATTTCATCTACCAAGTTTTTCAGTCCTCTTATTTCATTTTGGAATTTTCTGAGTTCTATCTTTGTGGTCTGCTCAGCTTGATCTATGCTTTCTTTGAGTTCTCTGAGCACCCTCCATATTTCTACTCTAAACACATTATCTGAGAGAATACCTAGCTGGCTACTTTGCCTCTTGCAGAAAAGCAGACAGGGAGCAGTCCTTTATAATGGCTCTCTTGTGCCCAAACACATGACAGGGATCAGCACCTAGCTTATTGGGTGGGGCCATTTTACCAAGTTTAGGCCCTGGAAATTATGTTCTATGGTGTCCTCTTGGTTGCCTCATGCAGAAAAGCCTGAACACATTCTTAATAATTTTTTTTGGTATGAGAAAAATAATACAGTGAGTAAAGTGCTTGGTTTACAAATGCTGACCAAGATTTAGATACCAGCACCACATATAATTTCCTAATTCCCACCAGGAGTAATTCCCTGAGCACAGAGTCAGGAGTAAATTCTGAGCACAGTGGGTGTGGCCAAGTACCCCCTCTCCCCAATAATTATTTGAATTTTTCTGCTGCTTCAATGATTGCTAAAGGCAATAATAATAATAATAAGTAATTAATAAAACTGATTAAAATATAATGAAGCTAAACATTTAATGTCTATTTCTTTCCTATCGTGATTTGCATATAAGAAGGCCATTGATTTTTGAGTATTAATTTTGTAACCTGCCACTTTGTTTTATAAATCTATTGTTTCTAGAAGCTTTTTGGTAGAGTCTTTAGAATTTTCTAAATATAGTATTATGTCATCTGCAAACAGTGAGAGCTTGACTTCTTCCTTTCCTATCTGGATGCCCTTGACATATTTTATTTGCCTAATTACTATGGCAAGTATTTCCAGTGCTATGTTGAATAGGAGTGGTGAGAGTAGGCAACTTGTCTGTATTAGAATTTAGATAAAAAGCTTTTAGTTTATCTCCATTGAGTATAATATTTGCCAAGGGCTTATAGTAAATGGCCTTGTCTATATTTAGAAAAGTTCCTTCCATTCCCACTTTTTTGAGAGTTTTTATCATGAATAGGTGTTGGACCTTATCAAATGCTTTCTCTGTATCTATTGATATGATTATATGTTTTTTTATTTTTCTCATGTTGACATGGTATATTACATGATTTCTTGTATATATTAAACCATCTTTGTATCTCTGGAATGAACCCTATTTGATCAATGTGTATGACCTCTTTGATGAGGCGTTGGATCCCATTTGTTAGGATTTTGTTGAGGATTTTTGCATCTTTGTTCATCAGGGATATTGACCTATAGTTTTTTTTGTAGCATCTCTGATTTTGATTATCAGGGTGATATTAACTTTGTAAAAATGATTTGGGAGTGTTTCTATTTCTTCAATTTCCTGGAAGAGCCTAAAAAGGATTAGTAGGAGGTCCTCTTGAAAGGTTTGAAAGAATTAGTGAATCCACATAGGCCTGGGCTTTTCTTTTTGAGAAGATTTGATTACTATTTTAATTTTGTCCATAGTGATGGGTCTGTTCAGATATACAAAACATGTTGGTTCAATCGTGGAATATTATAAGAGTCCAAGAATTTATCCATTTCTTCCAAGTTCTCTTGTTTTGTGGTATAGAATATCTTAAAGTAGTCTTTGATTGCTCATTGACTTTTTTTAGTATATGTAGAGATCTCTCTTTTTCAATTCTAACTCGGTTTAAGTTTCTATCTCCCATTCGATGTGAGTTTTGTTAGTGGTTTATCGATCTTGTTAATTTTTTTTAAAGAAATAACTTTTGCTTTCATTGATCTTATGGATTTTTTAATTTCTGATTCATTAATTTCTGCTCTAAGCTCTGTTATTTCTTTCTGCCTATCTAGATGAGCTGTGTAATTAAATTATGTATGTAGGTCCATTCTTCCTTCCTGATGAGTACTTGAAAAATTGCACATTTTCTTCTTAGTACCTCTTAACTTTTGCTGTGTCCCACAAATTCTGATAATTTATGTCTTCATTTGCATTTGTTTCCAGGTATCTTTTGATTTCCTCTTTAATTTCATTTCTGACTCACTGGTTGTTCAGTAGTGAGCTGTTTAATTTCCAGGTGTTAAAGGTTTTCCTTTGTGCCTTCTAATTTCAGTGCTTTATGATCTGAGAAGGTAGTTCATATAATTTCTATCCTCTTTATTTTATGGAGGTATGTTTTGTCGGCTAGCAAGTGTTCTATCCTGGAGAATCACCCATGTGCATTGGAGAAGAATGTATATCTAGTTTTCTGGAATGAAGAGTCCCATATATTCCTATTAGACCACTTTCTTCCATTTCTCCGTTCAGAGCTAGTATATTCTTGTTAGGTTTCACCGTAATTATGATTCCAGAAATTCTATTCCATCGCAGTTGTTACAACCAGACCTCTGGGATTGGAGAGCTTGGATTTTGTACAGATCCTACGTCGAAGCCGAGGCTAGGGTCATTTTTATTGGTCCTAGGGTAAGTTCTGCCCAGTCTTGGCTGTCAGTGTCAGTCTTCAGTAGTTGGTAATCTTGGTCTTTGCATAATTCAAAGGGTGACAATATATTTTTCTTTTAACTTTCTGCTATTGGTATTATAGTCTAAATATCTACTATATTTTATATTTAATATGCATTTATAGATTTTGAGGGATGGGGATGTTGTATTAATTACTTTTAATATTCCTACTTCTCATTTTTACTCTATTTTTATAATGCTACTTTTGATCATGTAAGATTATATTAGGATCAACTTACTGCAGAACAATGCATAAATAAAGATAGGCTTTTTAGATTTTATTACTATAAATGTACACAATGAGATCTTTTCTTATGACCTGCTCAGGTTTTTTAGCTATGGCATTAATGGTTTTCCTCCTCTTACTTTGCTTGTCAATGTATATGTGTTACTATCAATGAATGTTTCCTTCAGGATCATTGTTCCTGAGTTACCCATCTTGACCATAGTTATTACTTTGCGTTCTCTTTTAGAACCCCAATCCCTGCATGAAAATTCACCTACCTGAATCCCCAAGCAGTGCTTCTCAGATGTGTCTTGTTTCATCCTCACATTTCAAAGCCTTTCATCTCTCTCCATTCATCTCCTGCCAATCCACATCAGTACTTTTTACCTTGAGCCAAAAGAATCTTCCCAAAACTGAAATCTGATCCCGACAGTCTCCTCTTTGTTTAAACTAGGCATCAATCCAGCAAATATAGAGGAATGAGAAGCTATCTCTGCTTTACAATATTGTGTCGGGTACTAGTCAAACAAATGTAAGTGGTACCAGAACTTATACTTCATTAAAGATAAAGGTTAGATTCAACTCCATAGATGAAGCAAGTAGAGGTCTGACTTACAAAAAACCACTTTGGGCTCCAGAGAACAGTCACCCTGACATTTTTGCCTAGCTCATGCTGCTCCTTTAATGTGGCCTGCTCTCATGGCAGAACCCTACTGTTACTTCCTCTTTCAGTGCCAGACTCAATACTGAGTTTGATGTAAAGCTTTTCTCTAACACCATAGAGTTCCTGTGATGGCTATATACAAAGTAACCTTTATGATTAATTATTTTCCGATTATCTATAGCAATTCCCTGAGTCAGTTGATATCTTCCCCAACACATTTTTTATTAATAAGCATTAAAATGGTAACATCTTTAAGATGAAGGAACCATGTAAAGAAGGTGCTCATGTTTTTGACATTTCTGATAAATATGGTGGTATTTTTCTCAAGGTAAAAGTTTTATTTTTCTTGCATTTTAGAATTGTGTTGTGTTTTTTTAAAAGGATTCACTGAAAAAGTTTGGTGATAGCTCAGGCTTCTAGAATAAAGGTAAAATTTGGAATCAAAGAATCAGGATTTAGTTTGCCAAAACTTTATGAATTTGATGAAATCTTATAATCCCTAAAAGACTTGGCCTCCTTAAATATTTTATATTATGTACATTTACCTGCTAAAGTGGGAGTCTGGTTGTTTTTCAATGCCAAGATAAAAACTGGATTCTTCATATTCAAGGTATGACTTCTACCACTAAGCTTTAACCCTACTCCCAATATTACTTCTTTGAAGTAATATTACTTGTAATATTAATTACATGAAATGATACATAAACATATAGAAACATTTTAGAAGAGAAAACACAATAATACATTACCCTCGTGTTTATTTTTATATATAAATGGAGTCAATTTTGCTTAAAATACTTTTCAGAGCTGTTAGATATTTTTTAAGTTGTTATGCCCATGTGAATGTATCGTTAAATTTTCAATTTTAGTAACACATCTCTAAATTAGGCTAATTTTTAATATACCAAATAGGGGTATTTTATCTATACCACTATTTTTTAGATCCTACTACTTTAAAATTGATCAACAAGTTTCTACTGTTGAGTACATATATATGGCAGGAACTATTTTCTGATATTAATCAGCTTTTTGACCCTCTGTTTTGTTTTTTTTGTTTTTGTTGCTTTTTGGACCACACCCGGTGACACTCAGAGGTTACTCCTGGCTATGCACTCACTCCTGGCTTGGGGGGAACCATATGGGATGTCGGGAGATTGAACTGTGGTCTGTCCTAGTTAACCAAGTGCAAGGCAAATACCACTTGCACCACTGCTCCAG
>PVKC010013335.1:0-23032 GCA_004027635.1 Crocidura indochinensis
TTATAGATCTGAAGTCTAAATACACAATTGTTTCTTTAGTCTGTATCACATATCTATAAGATGCTTATAAGTTAACAAAATATTTTAACTACTATTTTATAGTGACAACTATCATTTGAGAACAGAGCAAGCTCCCCTTTACAAATTTAGAAATTGAGGTGAGATTTTTATAAATAATCTCCAAATATGTCTTTTTTTTTGTTTTGTGGCCACACCCGGTGACGCTCAAGGGTTACTCTGAACCATGTGCTCAGAAATCACTCCTGGCTTGGGGAATCATATAGGATGCTGAGAAATCAAACCAAGGTTCATCCTAGGATAGCTCATGCAAGGCAGATCCCCTACTGATTATGCCACCTTTTCAGCCTCAAATATTTTACAGCTAGAATTAAAAGAATAGAGTGTTCCAATCTACAACTCCCAGTATTTTATAGAGCATTCCTTCTAATAAAGTGTTTTGTTTTAAGCTTACATTTGATTTTTTAAATTCAGTATACTAGAAAAATATTTTCTTATTAAAGTATAATATATTCACATAGAAGTACACCAGTCTTGAATTCACTAATCAATCTACCTGCTTATTGCAAAAATACTATTTTATTGCTGGTCATAACTTTGCTCTCGTGAAAGAGAGCCTTCTTTCTCCCCATTGCTATTCAACATAGTAGTGAAGTACTTGCAATAGTGATTAGGCAAGAAAAATATGTCAAGGGAATCCAGATAGGAAAGGGAGAAGTCAAACTCCCACTGTTAGCAAATGACATGATACTCTATTTAGAAAGCCCTAAAGACTCTACCAAAAAAGAATCTAGAAACAATAGTGTCATATAGCAAGGTGGCACGTTACAAAATTCACTCACAAAAATCAATGACCTTTTATTTATTTTTTGGGGGGTCACACCCGGCAGTGCTCAGGGATTACTCCTGGCTCCATGCTCAGAAATTGCTCCTGGAAGGCACGGGGGACCATATGGGGCACCAGGATTCCAACTGATGACCTTTTGCATGAAAGGCAAATGCCTTACCTCCATGCTATCTCCCGGGTTCCCAATGACCTTTTTATACATCAATAATGATAGAGAAGAAATGGACATTAACAAAACAACCCATTCACATTAGTTCCACACAAACTCAAATATCTTGAAGTCAACTTGATAAAAGAAGTGAATAATCTATACAAAGAAAACTAAATAAACACTGCATCAAGAAATAAGTGAGGACACTAGGAAATGGAAACACATAACCTGCTCCTGGATTGGCAGGACTAACATCATTAAAATGGCAATACTCCCCAAAGCATTGTACAGATTTAATGTGCTTCCTCTAATGATACCCATGACATTCTTCAGACAAGTGGATCAAACACTTCTGAAATTCATATGGAAAAATAAACATCCTTGAATAGCTAAAGCACTCCTTGGGAAAAGAAACATGGGAGGCATTACTTGCCCCAACTGTAAACTGTATTACAAAGCAATAGTTATCAAAACAGCATAATATTGAAATAAAGACAGACTCTCAGATCAGTAGAATAGGCTTGAGTGCTCAGAGAATGTTTCCCGGACATACAATCACCTAATTTTTGATAAAGGATCAATAAATCCTAAATGAAGCAGGGAAAGCCTCTTCAACAAGTGATATTGGCACAACTGGTTAGCCACTTGCAAAAATGCAAACTTAGACCCCCAGCTTGTATGAAGGTAAAATCCAAAGGGATTAAAAAACACTATATCAGACCTGAAATCATAAGTTATATAGAACAACATGTCGGTAAAACACTCCATGACACTGAGAATAAAGGTGAAAACAAGGAGAAAAGAGCACTCTTCAAACAAGTGGAAGCAGAGATAAACATATGGGACTATATTAAGTTGCCCAGGATACAAAAACCACCCACTGAGTGGGAGAAACTATTTACCCAATACCCATCAGAGAAGAGGTTAATCTCCAAAATATGCTGGACACTGACAGAACTTCACAAGAAAAAACATCTAACCCATCAAAAAATGAGGAAAGGGGCCGGAGAGATAGCATGGAGGTAAGGCATTTGCCTTTCATGCAGAAGGCCATTGGTTCAAATCCCGGCATCCCGTATAGTCCCCTGAGTCTGCCAGGAGCTATTTCTGAGCATGGAGCCAAGAGTAACCCCTGAGCGCTGCTGGGTGTGACAAAAAACAAAAAACAAAAAACAAAAACAAAAAAAATGAGGAGAAGAAATGAACAGATACTTTGATAAAGAAGAAATACAAATAGCCAAAAGGCACATGAAAAATGCTGCACATCACTGATCATCAGGAAGAGGCAATCAAAACAACTATGAAGTACCATCTCATGCCACAGAGATTGGCGTGCATCACAAAGAATGAGAACAAGCAGTACTGGCGGGGATGTGGTGAGAAAGGAACTCTTATTCACTGCTGGTGGGAATGCCGTCTACTCCAACCTTGATGGAAAGCATTATGGAGATTCCTCCAAAACCTGGAAATTGAGCTCCCATATGATCCAGCTACACCACTCCTCGGAATATACTCTAGGAACACAAAGATACAATAATACAAATAAAAAAATAATAATTCAAATACAAATACAAAATACAATAATTCTTTCCTTACACCTATATTCATTGCTGCGCTATTTACAATAGCCAGACTCTGGAGACAATTAGGATGCCCTTCAACAATTGAATGGCTAAAGAAACTGTGGTACATATACACAATGGAATATTATGCAGCTGTCAGGAGAGATGAAGTCATGAAATTTTCCTATACATGGATGTACATGGAATCTATTATGCTGCATGAAATAAGACAGAGGGAGAGAGACACAGAATAGTCTCACTCATCTATGGGTTTTAAGAAAAAATAATAGACATTTTTGCAATAATTCTCAGAGACAAATGAGGAGGGTTGGAAGGTCCAGCTCATGACATGAAGCTCACCACAAAGAGTGATGAGTGCAGTTAGAGAAATAACTACACTGAGAACTATCATAACAATGTGAATGAATGAGGGAAGTAGAAAGTCTATCTAGAGTACAGGTGGGGGTGGTGTCAGGAAGAGGGAAATTTGGGACATTGGTGGTGGGAATATTGCAACGGTGAAGAGGGGTGTTCTTTACATGACTGAAACCCAACTACAATCATATTTGTAATTAGGGTGTTTTAATAGCGATATTAGAAAAGAGAGCCTTCCTTGCTTCTCAATACATCCAAAGTGCTGGCAGCTTTCTCCTAAGAATAAACACTGTCTTATTTTCTTAGTCATCAATCATCTTAAATTTCACCTTCTTTTGTACTTCTTATCAATAGAATTATACCTTGTATGTTTATGTTTGTTTTCTTTTGCTTACAATCGTTTGATATGAAGTGTATTCATATTTTGTCCTGTGGTACCTTGTTCATGTACCTGCTTTATAGTACTCTATTATTTAAATACCTCACTGTTAATTTTTTCACTGTTTGTGGACATATGAATTTATTCTAGTGTGTCATTGTACAAATAATGCTATTATTCACATACTTATGCTTAGTTCTTAATTTCTATATATGCACACATATATAATACACTAATACATAATTTTGTTGACAGTATTTAGAATATTCTGTTTATATATTATATATGATTTGACTGAAAACAGCAAAGGAGTTTTTTTTCTAATTAATTAGTCTGATATTTATAGCCCACCAGCACTTTTGGAGAGTTTCAGTGATTTCACAATTCATCAACATCATATTTTATGTTGATCAGTCTCTACTGTGTACTTACATGCACAGATTATTCTAGCAAGTTTATACAAATGTATCATACAACTTTTATTTGCATTACCCGAAAGAATGTGAAATTAAACACTTTTTTTCCCAAGTAATACTTCAATATTTGGTTCTGTTTTATGAATTGCTTTCTCCCTCTTTTTTTAATCAGTAAGTATTTTTCTTGGTTAAAGGCTTTTTTTTAGATATTTTTAATATTTTGTCTATTCAGTTACACTTTTGCACATGCCAGTTCCTATTTTATGTCTTCCCTTATCTCTATTAGTGGTTTCTTGGCATGAGTATATATTTCTCATTTTAAAATAGTCAACTTCCCATTCTTTGTATTTTTAGTTAGTACTTTATCTTGTTTAAGAAATCTCTTGAGTATTCAAGGGTCACAGATTCAATATCTTGCATTATCTTCTAGAAATTTCACAGTGTTGCTTTCATATATAGATACTATGGTCCTTCGAGAATTCGGATGTATGTCCTGTTAAAGTTAAGGGTCAGGATTTAATTTTTTTTTCTCTATAGATATATTCAGTTGACCCAACACCATTAATTGAAGACATCATATATTAGCCATTTATGGTTCCCAACTGTAATGTCATTTTTCATATATTTTATCAGGGCATGCATGAGACTTCTCAATTCTCTATTCTTCCCTATATGTGTATTTATGTGTTGTGCTATCTTAATTACTATAAACAGAAATCATTAATATTTTGGTGTATAAGTTTTTTGATTTTTCTTCCTATTTATACTTTTGGATATACTTGGCTTATTGTTTTCGCTATTGGTTTCAATCTACTGCTGATTATCTAGTTTTTGTTTGTTTCTTTATTTTGGGGCCACACTTATAGGTGTTCAGAACTCCTGTCTTTCTGTTCAGGGATGCCTCCAGGTGAACTCAGAGGACTGAACTCCTGGTGAGCCTGGAATAAAACCCTCGTTGACAATACACAAGGCACACACCCTAAATTCTGTTCTATCTTTCTAGCTCCATATTAGCTAGTTTTGCTTTAGGCATTTTCTAGTTCAAATGTTACTTCTTTGAGACCTTAACTAATTGGTCACATATCTGTTAGAAATTATGGAAATTAAACTTTAACTTTTAATATAATTGTTGTAAATGTATATTCAGAAGCATAATCCATGAAGGTTTTATGCCAAAAAACTGTTCTCACTTTTTAAGATCATATGCGCAATCATAGAGCAAACAGTATGTGTAGATTATACTATAAAATTGCTTAAGGTAGATTTTTTTAAATATCTTTATACAATTTGATTACAAACATGACTGTAGTTGGGTTTCTGTCATATAAAGAATTTTAATATTATTTGGAAGTATATACATTGTTCAAAAATAGCATGACAGTTTTCTCCTTTTTAATTCTAGGAGAAATGTCCTTACCAAACCAGAGTTTCTGCCTTTGAAATGTTGAATAATTTATACTCTATGCCTAGATTTTGCCTCCCAGTTACTGTCATGCTTAAGCTTCTAATTCTTTTTATCATCTTCCATAAGCAACACCTCCTCAATGAAATGTGTGTCTACTTAAAATTGTAACTTCTAACCTCCTTGTCTAACTCTGTTAGTATGTGTGTTTGCACTGATACTTTATTCACTTTCCACCTGAATGTACTTCCTGGTGAGAATTCATTTGTTGTCTGGCTCTTGTTAATGGCTAAAGGATGTATGTTGACTTTGTATATCCCAGGGATGAACAGTACCTTCCACGAAGTAAAAGCTCAGCATATATTTGCCATCTACATTGAATCAATGGTTCCCTTCTTAAGCACAATCAAACACTGCCTGTGATTTATATAAATGGAGTTTTAGGATAAGGTATGGCATCCCTTAAAGATTCTTAGGGATCTTCCTATAAAATAACTTAATCTTAAGCATGGAATTATTATTATTTTTTTTGGTTTTGGGGCCACACCCAGTGACGCTCAGGGGTTACTCCTGGCTATGCGCTCAGAAGTCACTCCTGGCAGGCATGGGGGACCATATGGGAACCGGGGGATCGAACCGTGGTCCGTCCTAGGCTAGCGCAGGCAAGGCAGCAGGCACCTTCCCTCCTGCGCCACCTCCCTGCTCCCAAGCATGGAATTTTAACCCACTGTTACATTGCTTCAGTGACTCAGATAAGTTATTCTTTCCTCACTTTAACATTGACTATTCTTTCCTTGTGGGATATATATCTGTATTCTAAATGAAGTATGACACAGCTAAGAAGTAAAATAAGTATTTCCCAAAGAAACTATGAAAAATAAAGACCCTGAAACTTGAGTGTAATTAGAATCATTCCAAGCATTTGTTAAAATAGGTTTGTAGGCCCAAACTCCAAAGTTTTTCTTATATTTTTATTGATTTTACTGCTTTAATATTTTAGAGTTTTAGGAATATACATGTATAATTCTGAACTTGAAAAGGATTTCCAACAACCAACACAAATGTTCTGTGCTATTGCCAACAGGATCCCTCTAACCATTTCTCCCACAATATCCTCCACTAATAATCATAATAATTTTCACCAATCTTAGAAGTTGTTCTTGTTATTTTTGGTCAATTTGTTTGATTCCATTATTTATAACCCACATATGAGTGAAAACATAGTAATTATTTTGCTTTGCATAATCATCTCAAGTTCCATCAATTTTGTCCCCAAATACATATTTTCATCTTTTTAAATGATATATTTATACCATTTTATAGACATCCACTAGCACAATTCTTTATCTAAACATCTGTTGTTGGTGCTTTTATTTATTTTTTTTGGCTGTTTCAGTGATTGAATACAGGTGCTCTCCTTTTTTTTTAATTTTTTTTATCCAAAGCCATTTTTTGAAAACTGCTGTTATAAACCATAATAAAAAAGGATCTAGGTTTCATTATCACATTTGAGTGTGACTTTTAAAAACAAAGAAATAGGGTTGCACCAGTTCAAGGCTTACTCCTGGCTCAGTGCTGTGGGATAACTTCTGGTGATCTTTGGATACCTCTTAGATTGCCAAAGAACAGATTCAGGTGAGCTACATGCAAGGCAAAGCCTAACTTTTCTGTGATATCTCTCTAGCTCCTCAAAGAAGCATTTTAACATTCCACTAGACTCCTGTTTTGCCACTGAAGACTCTGCATTATCTGATAATCGTGTGCCTTTTACAGCTCAGAAGTATGTGCAACAGTGGATTCTTAAGTCAGCCTATACCTTTCAGCACAAAGCAGACTAGATAAATGTAGAATAAAATTGTGTATGCTCTCAATAGAAACGATTACTATTACTTCTTTCCCTCTTGTATCTTTTCTCCTTCATACCTTATTTCCATCTTTGCTTTTTTTTTGAAAAACACATTTGAAACATGTCTATATGTGACTAGAAATAATTGATGGTGCCTAATATATGGAAACCCAGAGGTACTAAATTTCTTGTTACATGATAACACATCTGTAAAGAATTTCTACCTCGGACGAAATTGTTAGAAACAATCTTCAGCAATATGCACCTACCTTCTGGTAGAGAGGTCAGGGTGATTAGAAGGAGAAGGCATACAAATAATTTATGATTTTGTTGCAGATATAATTAATGATTTATTTAATTATATATTTTCACCATTGATCAATAGAGGCCTATAAATTTAGGTAGCTCTGCATTATAATAAATATTCCTCAACTGCTCTTTGGGTCTTACCTAAGCTTAATTACATTGTGCAAACATACAGACAGCCCATTATTGATGTTAATCCTGGTGCTAATGCAGGAAGAGCAGAATAGCATGAAGTAAAGAATAAATGGCTAATGGGTTCTTATTAGTCTAGTTCAGTGAGAGGAGTCTCCTGTGGTCTATCTGAGATTCATGGTTACCTCAGAAATAATTACCTCCCTCTCACTGGGGTAGGTCCTATATCATTCCGCTGTAGAGTTCCTGCCTAGATCTGAAACAATTTAAATGACATTTACTTTAACTTCTGCAAGGTTTCTTGTGGAATCTCAAAAAGTCCTGGACTCTGGGTTAAAAACTATCTAGGATATCAACTTTTTGTACAGGTTTTATTCTCTACCTTCTTACAAACTTTACTTAAGTTTTGTGGGGGAACCTACCAAGTATAAGGACAGAACCTAGATTTCCTTTCACTTATGACTTCAGTGTAAGCTATCAGCACTTTGCATGCCAGATACTGAACATGTCCCTGGGAGTATGGGAGGGAATGCTATTCTCCTTCTTTTGAAAACTTATTCTAGTGTAGAAGTCAGACACCTTGAAAGCTATTGGAAAGTGATATGAACAAGTATTAAGGCAACATAGAAGTGGAATAAGCAATTGAGACTAGAAGAAAAGGATTAAAGAGCTTTAGGGCTGGTAAAAGATTGAAATGATTCTTTAATATTTTGTGAAATTTAGAAGAATGGGGAGAGAAATGTACATGCCATGGATGGACAGAACAGTATAAATTACTCAAATACAGGGCCAGAGTTGTGGCGCAGCAGTAGGACATTTGCCTTGCACACAACTGACCTAGGATAGACCACAGTTTGATCCCCCAATGTCTCATATGGTCCTCCAAACCAGGAGCAATTTCTAAGTGTATAGCCAGAAGTAACCCCTGAGCATCACCGGGTGTGGCCCAAAGACCAAAAATAATTAAATAGATAAATAAATAAATAAATTACTCAAATATAATGAGTCATAGGGCTCTCGATGGGGCTAGAATATTAGCAATACAATACCTGGGATTGGGGGCAGAAACTCACTGAATAAATGTAATTCTATACCAGTATTTTCAGACTATAGTGATGGAGTACGGTACATGATAGTTGAGAGCAGAGGACTCAATTAACACTATGACATTGGGAAATTAATTGAAAATTACTTATGCTACTTTTTTAACCAGTTTGTGTCTTCTGTGGCCTTTCAAATAGAGGCACTACAGTTGTACTCCTTAAAGAGTGATAGAAAATGAAAAATAAATTATTACTATACCTAGCATGTAAGAGATGAATAAAAAATACTATTCACTATCACTTCTGGAAGGGATCAGGGGAATATATGGATTACTAGGTTATCTGCATGCAATGCAAATATCTTATTTTGATGTACTGTCTTCCTAGACCTTATTTTTTTTAGTTTAGATTTTATTTTGTCATAGTGACATGTTTAACATAGTGTATTAACATTTATGGACCTTTTTTGAAGGGAGGTCTATACCCAGCCATGCTTAAGTGTTATTCCTGTCTCTGGTCATCAATCATTCCCAGTTGTACTCAAGGATACATAGGGTATGTTGTTGACTTGTTTATTGAACCTGTGTCAGCTTCATGCAAGTCAAACATACTACCTGTTGTACTATTGCTCCAGCCCAAAATGTTTATGGTCTTATGTAAAGTTATAACCTTATCACTAGCAAAAAGAGAGTTAAACCATAAAAGCATGGTGTGTGTGTATGTGATAGGTTTCTTTTAGAAATGTGTCTCTTTTTTAATATAAATCTTTATTTAAGCACCATGATTACAAGCATGTTTGTAGTTGGGTTTCAGTTATAAACAGAATAACCCCCTTTACCAGTGTAACAGTCCCACCACCAATGCTCTCTCTCCTCTCCCACCCCTTCCTTTATTCATGACAGACATTCTACTTCTCTTATTTTTTTAACATTGTCATGCTAGTTATTAGTGTAATCATTTCCCTAACAGTGTTCATCACTCTGTGGTGAGCTTCAAATTGTGAGCCAGTCCTTCCAGCCCTTCCACCCCTTAACTCTATTTTCTCTGGGCCTTATTACAGTAATATCTTTAATTTTTCTTAAAACCTACTGCAGGTGTCATGCATCTCAACATCTCTAGTAGGCAAAAAATATCTTTCATGAGAGAAAAACGGGTAACACGAGCAGTCAAATATGAAATATGAAATAATGAAACCACACAAAGTAAATTGTATGGGGATCTGCATCTTCAATAGATATTTGACAAATTTACTCTTCCATGTTGGTAATACATATATATATATATATACATATATGGCATATATACATATATATGTCACATATATATATATATATATATATATATATACATACGGTCATGCCATAATCACCCCAGTTTCAGGTAAAAAAGGCATTTCTGCGCTGACAAAAGGCCGGGAGTCTTAGAAGAAGGGACACATGATGGCAGGCCCAAGAATATACATATCAAAACTAGTCAATACAGGTGAAAAGAATCCCAAGCTAAAAGGGAGGAAGTAACATAAGGAGAAGGGGGTTTGCATTTTAGCTGACCACTTTGCTTGAGAAATGCAGATTTATTTGGCTAGAGGGGAAACTCTGAACTTTTGGTGTTGAAAATTTCCCTGAGCAGAATCATTGAATGAGGCCTTATTTTGACCTGTAATTTTGCAAGGAAGAGAATGTGCCAAATAATAAGAAATTTTAATGTCACTATCATGTCATGAATTTCAGAAATATTGCCAATAATCCACGTAGGGGTATAATTAACATCCACCAATGGGCCTACTGGCTAAACTATTTTTTGGGGATTATCAGGTCACTGCTCCCGGAAAATTCACAGATACATCTGGAGGTGTCCTATGTCAAGGTGTGGCAAAAACCCATATATGAGTGATACTATTCTGTGTCTGTATCTCTCTTCTGACTTATTTCACTTAACATAATAGATTCCATGTACATCTATGTATAGGAAAATTTTATGACTTCAGCTCTTCTGGTGGCTGCATAATTTCCCATCATGTATATGTACCACTGTTTCTTAGTCACTTGCAAAAAAGCGAACTCAGAACCCCATCTAACACCGTACACAAAGATCAGATTCAAATGGATTAAAGACCTTGATACCAGGCCTGAAATCATAAGGTATATAGAATAACACGAAGGTAAAACACTATATGACGTTGAGATTAAGGCATCTTTAAGGAGAAACAGCGCTTTCCAACAAGTGGAAGCAGAGATAAACAGATGGAACTTAATTAAGCTGAGAAGCTTCTGCACCTCAAAGGAAATGCTGCCTAAGATACAAAAGCCACCCACAAATTGGGAGAAACTATTCGCCTAATACCCATCATATAAGGGGCTAATCTCCAAAATATACAAGGTACTGACAGAACTCAACAAGAAGAAATCTTATAACTCCATCAAAAATGGGGAGAAGAAATGAACAGACACTTCCTAAAAGAAGAAATACAAATGGCCAAAAGACACATGAAAAAATGCTCCACATCACTAATCATCAGGAGATGCAAATCAAAATACAATGAGGTACCATCTCACACCACAGAGACTGGCATACATAACAAAGAACAAGAACAATCACTGCTGACAGGAATGTGGAGAGAAAGGAACTCTTATTCACTGTTGTAGGG
The DNA here is from genome assembly GCA_004027635.1 of Crocidura indochinensis. Lineage (NCBI taxonomy): Eukaryota > Metazoa > Chordata > Mammalia > Eulipotyphla > Soricidae > Crocidura > Crocidura indochinensis. Next base: position 11,125 of record PVKC010013335.1, read on the forward strand.
AATGCTGTCTAGTCCAGTCTTTATGGAAAATAATATGGAAATTCCTCAAAAAACTAGAAATTGAGCTCCCATATGATCCAGCTATTCCACTCCTAGGAATACAAAAATACAATTCAAAAATCCTTTTCACAATCTATATTCATTGCAGTGCTATTTACAATGTGTCTCATTTCTCTTTGATCCATCCTATCAATCAAGTGTATTCAAATCCCAAATACTCCAGGTTATAAATTTTTTCTTCTGTGAAATATGTTAGTAATAGCTGTGTAATCCCCACCTCCAAAAAGGCAATGCACTTTCTTTTATAGGAAGTTAAAAACAACTAAATAAGAGAGAGTTTTGAGAAGATGTACCATTCTATTTTATTCTCTGTTGCGTTCAATTGTATAATCAGATACATTTCTAAATACATCCTTGGATAGGTTTCTAAGAAGTAGAACCTTGCCAAGAGCAGCTGAGAACTGACTTTCCAAGATGTTGTTTCTAGCCTCAAAGTATGACTTGAAGATTTAAAAACTACATAAGTTTAGTACACGTGATATCAAATCAACAAATCATAATCTTACTTGTAAGGCAAAAGGTATGAGTCAGTATTTGAAATAAAATGACAGAGCAGTTATTTGACTCTTACTTTGTTTTCTATTTAGGAAACTAGAACTTGCTTTTCTTTCTTTAAAGATGGGAGTCTTTGTTCTTGTGATTTTTTTTCTCATAGTGAAATTATCTCTTTCATACCTCTTAAATTGCCATCAAACTCATTCTTCCTATAAGAAGTCACATTTAAGTTAGAGAAATAAAATCTGGCAAGTTTTCCCCCTGTGTGGATATGTGTAATGAAAGCAATAGTAGAACTATCAGCCCAAAAAGAGAACTTCAGTTTATTCACAGCCAAAATGAGCAACCTTACACTTGATTAAGAAATTTGGGGTATTTCTTTGTGATTACAGCAAAGTTATTATTTTTCCCTTTTCTCCTGATTTTCTTTTTTTAGCTCAACTAGAAGGAATTGTACTTTAAAGTCCAGGCAATTGTAGTGTGATTCAGATGAACAAAACTTGGCTCTATATGTATAAGTTAACCTATGTATTTTCAGGAGAGCAACCTGAAAGAAAACCTGTGTTCCCATCTCATTCAAAAGTTCTTTTTTTGTTGTTGTTGTTGTTGTTGTTTATATAATATCTTTACTTCAGCACCATGATTACAAACATGTTTGTACTTGGGTTTCAGTTATAATGATTCAAAGGTTCTTGTGTGAGAGAAGCTGGAATTACCTGCAAGACATATTTATTACTGAGGAAATAAACATTGCAGAATAGTTCTGACAGTATTAACACTACTGTGGTCTATTATGACTATCAGAGTTTGTGAGGTCAGCCAGAGGCTAGAGAAGGGTAGCAAACTTATTGTGATATGAATTCTCTCTAAATGACGACAGCTGATTTGTTAACTCAGTTAATTTGTTCTTACTTAATGAGATAGCATAGTTTTCCAAATTTTTTGCATGATAGAGAAAAAAATGATCAAAGTTGAAATAGTAGTACTTGATATCATAGAATCCAGACTAAACAAATCTACAGGATATATGAGGTAAGTGATGAATGTTCACCAATTCAGGCTATTTGAATGGTATTTGCTTTTAAGAATTGTTCAGAGAAAACTTAGGAGGAAAGTCCTTTGGCTTGTAGGCAAGAAGTTCAGCCTCAGATCATTGGTGCATGATCAAGTATGACTGGGTTTTCTTTCATAATCTGTCCTGCAGAGCAAGTGTTTGAAAGTGTTTCTGGCCCAGTGACTTTTCAAATTCAATTACTTTGGAATCCATTTGGTAACCTTTGATGAAATCACCTGCACTCCTCTATTCAAAAAAATATTTAAACACTATTCATTTAACTAACTTATGCTTTCAAATCTATTCAGACTTTCAAAATGTATGGATGAAATTATTGTTTGGTTTGTTTAATAAAAATGGAAAATGGCTGATGATTATTGTTCTCAGAAACATGTGTGCTGCTGTTATTCATATTAGTTTATTTTTTAAAGAATGAAAATACACTAGTTCAAGTAATTGAATTGCACATTATAATTTTCAACAGCAATTTATATCATGCTATAATTCAGTTTTCTTACTGGTATATTTTTTCCAAAACAATTTATTACTGACATTTAATTTTACTTGTATCTTTCAATAAGTACAATTCTAATTTAAATAAAACTGAAAAAAATAGCTCCTCAGTGGGTTTACAACTTTCTGTTAGAAAACAGTTTTGTAGACTTTATGAGATAATATTTTAATCATATTTTCTCATCATTTAAAATATAAGTACAGATTTATTTTAAGGAGTAGATGCTTCTCTTTTGAAGAGTGGGAACTGGCCAGCACAAAAATATGTATGGCCACAGGCAGAAAGCTAAGGATAAGATGAATGCTATTCTAGAATCAGAAACTTGTAGAACAGCGACTAGCAGCTTGACAACACAGCACAATTTTTCTGCTACACTCTAAGAAATGAATTTTTCTTCTTGGAACTCGATCATATCTTATTTTAAAGATTGTGTATAGTTTAGTTTGTCCCTTAGTGACCCAATATTTTTAAACAGTAAATTTTATTTTGTTTTGGATATTGAGTACAAACTTGCAATTTCAATTTTATTCATTATTTTGTCCATATTTGTATGCTGAATAAAATTGTGACCTGCATTGCCAAATGGAGCTTGATCTACTTTGCTAACAATGATTAAGATTCTCTGAGAATCTTGTTGCAATGCTATTTAGAAATAAAAATAACAAGTTTTATTCTCATTGGCAGCACCCGTATTTGTACCTTGCATTGTTCAATAGAGCTAAGGAACATTAGTGCAAAAAAGAAGTGGAATCCACTGCCTGAAGAATTCTAAAATGTCTCTAATTCAGTAAACATTCAACAATGCATTATCTATCACAGTTTTGATAGAATATGACATCTTAAAAAGTGGTGTTAGTTTATGCATCATACAAAGGCTGCTAGAGCATATTTGGAGAATAGATTTTACAAGGCTCATAACACTTGAAAGTTGTTCATATTATTTTCTTAGTATCCCTACAGATTTATCTGCATTTTTGTCATTTTTATGCCATATATTTTAAAAACATATGCAGACCTCTATGTGTTTTTATTGTATAAAGACTAATTTTTATCAAAATAATGAATCTTTCTGAGAACTCTGGCTTATTAAAACTTATTTAAACAAATGAAAAAATTACATACTAATTTTAACGTTCAGTTGAATTCACATTAATCTATATAACCTAACTTCAAGGTAGTTAAATGTCAAATAGAATAAAATACTTGGTTCTATCTCTGAAGTAACATGTTAAATCATACCCGTACTTTTACTTTTAGCATGACAAAAGTGTAGAAAGTGAATAAATACTGGCAATAAGTATTTGGGTATTAATTTATTAATATTAAGACATTAGTAAATTAGTAAATATCAGGCATTAGTAAACATTTTTACCTGTTGTTGAAATATATCATATGTCACTAAGCAATATGTCTTGAACAATAGCTATAAAAATGCTATCACCAACATCTTTGAATTCTCTGCATATAATTTTTCAATAGCATAGATTCTTCAAGAGAATCTATGATATACATTTGTACCTTTTTTAAAGATAACATTGTAACTTGGCTGGAACATTATTTGATAAAATTGTACTGCATAATTATATATAGAACTTGAACCTAAAATTGAGGGTTGTAGTGATAGTACACAGAGCCAGAAGCAAAGCCAGAGTACCATTAAGTGTAGCCCAAAACCAAAACCAAATTAATGATAAGTGACAAGTTGTTAACATTTCACAATAACTTTAAATATCTTGTGGACACACAACTGAAGTTGTTTCTAGCACATATTAACAAATGTTATAATAAAAGCAAAATATAAATTACTCCTATTTTGAAGTCGATCACTTTTATCACATTTTTAAAAAATCCAGTATATATACCAATGCATTGCTAATGTGCATCTTAAATTAATGTTTACTATAGATTTCTAAATACTTGTCCTGCAATAGTAAATGGAGTAATTAAAAACTATAAAGTATGTAAAATTTATACCTATCATATTTACCAGAGAACCCAAAACATAGTAGCTGAAATCCTTCAAGAAATAGATTCATTTGTTACTATGCATTTAATAACAAGTCATGAGAATTGCATTCTTATCAAGTCATAGTAGCTCAATATGCTGAATAAGGGAATTCATTACTAGTATAATATTCTGTCCGTGGTTTGTAATGAGCAGGTTGTTTCAAGTTTAAATTTGTTTTAAAGTCATTATGAAAAATCTTCTATTTTGTTACTGTTTTAAACCAAGATACTTAAACCTCAGATTTAATTAACTTTGATCATGACCTTAAATTTTGACCATGGTGTGGCAATGGTATCACCATAATTTGTCAAAGTAAGACTTAGCTGTGGAAAACGTGAGGCTTATTCACATGTGTGGAAAGATGGTGGTATGGATTACTTGAGAGATCAGCTAAGGGCTGTTGATGAAGTCTTCCCTTTCTAGTTGCACTAGGGATTTGTTACTAGGGGGTCATTCTTGATGCAGCTCGGGGAACCCTACTGAGTACTGGGGATTGAACCCATGTAGACCACTTACAAGGAATTATCTTACTTGTACTTTATCTCCATCCCAAGTGAACTTTCTTAAAAGCTAAATAATTTTTAGAGGTCAGTGAGGTGGCGCTAGAGGTAAGGTGTCTGCCTTGCAAGCGCTAGCCAAGGAAGGACCACAGTTCGATCCCCCGGCGTCCCATATGGTCCCCCCCAAGCCAGGGGCAATTTCTGAACGCTTAGCCAGGAGTAACCCCTGAACATCAAATGGTGTGGCCCAAAAACAAACAAACAAACAAGCAAAAAGAGCTAAATAATTTTATAATGGGTGTGTTTTTAGTATAACTTCATTACAAAGCATCACCAATGGGTAATTTCTGTGGATTTTTTTCATATGTGACATATAATTAACCAAAGCTTATGAACAAATACAACACACATGCATACAACTTGTATTAGATTAGTGTGGTGAGGTATTATATGTATACTATTTGTACTCTAAGAATATAAATAGTGAACCTGTAGTAAAACATAATTTTTTTCTCAGAATTGATCAAGAATTTGCATAAAAGACCTAAGACCATATATAGATAGTAGAAAAACAGAGATTCCAGTAGAATCTTATATAGTTTATAAGGTCTTTGATATAATATATCTTACCAAATCTTATATAGGTACATTCATCTGATCATTATGTTTGGTCACTTAAAATCTCATTTTGAGATTAGAGAGACAGTTGTGAGCTTTACACACAGCCAACCCTAGTTTGATATCTGGCACCAACTTGTTCTGTGAGCACTACAAGAATGTCTATTAAGCACAGAGTCAGAAGTAAGAATGGAGCCCTGTGAAGTCTGTCCCAAAACAAAACAAATATAATTATCATTTTCATACAAGTATATATACATATTTCAGTTAGAGAACGTTCTTTTTATCTCTTAAAAATACCTCAGCTTCTAGGGTGGATATATTTTACATTTGTACAGATGTTATTCAAGCCAAAATTATGGGTTTACAGAAGAAGGTATTTAAAAGGTCAAAGGAGACTTGCCCTCAAATCAGAGACTTGGATGAAATAATAAAGAATTATTAGGTGTAACAAAAAAAGTGACTGAACATCATTGGAGAGACCAATTTCAAAATTCTAACATATATATGCCAACAACAGGGTTTTCTACTTTAAAAGTGGGGAATAGATTGTGGTTTAGAGAATAATGATTTTATTTCTCTGTGTGGTGAGAATACTTCAAATCTGAGAGATAATTTAAGAATAAACTACTGAGTTATGCTGTAAAATCATATGAATTGTTTTTTTTCTTTTTTTTTTTTTTTTGGTTTTTGGGTCGCGCCCGGCAGTGCTCAGGGGTTACTCCTGGCTCCATGCTCAGAAATTGCTCCTGGCAGGCATGGGGGACCATATGGGGCACCGGGATTCGAACCGATGACCTTTTGCATGAAAGGCAAACGCCTTACCTCCATGCTATCTCCCGGGCCCCTCATATTCCTTCTTATTTCATCTCTCCTCTCACTTTCCCTCCTCCTTTTGTTCCAAATATTCAGAACTATAGTATTCATCTAAGAAAACAAACAATGGCTTAAGTCAGTTTTTGGATCTGTGATATTCTGTCCATACCATGTAGGTCCAGTTCCCTCAAAACAGAGTAGACATTGTCTAGAATTGCACAGCTACTTCAGATAGTATTGTAATCCTAAGGACAGCTGGGCATGTAATGGCTCATTTTAGATCTGGATTGTGATTTCAAGATTTTTATCTTAATCACCGATTAAAGCAGATCTAATTTTGAGCATTGAGCATATAAATGATTAATAACAGGGACTGTCTAGAGGAGATGAATCAAAATCAATAGTACATATATACCAATGACATGTACACATTAAATCCACATAAATATGGTCTTATAATGTAACTCTACTAGAAAAAATGCACAGTGTAATATAAATGTGTTATGCAGTTGGGTCTCTTTTGAACAATATTTTTAGAGTAATTAATTGAACTAAGTAATTCATTCTTAAGAAGACTGCTATCAGAGTATTTGCAACCCAGTAGAATCTTTTTGATACCCCTACACCCAAGCCACGCTGAATAATACATGTCAGGAAATAATGGGACAATGGTTTGTCACACCTCTGCACTCTTTAGAATAACCACATGATTTCATTTGGGCTTTACAATTATTAGTGTTAAGTTGTGAAGAAATATAAATTAAATCTATTGACTGAGAGAGAACAAATAGGTAGATTAGATAGATAGATAGATAGATAGATAGATAGATAGATAGATAGATAGATAGATAGATAGATAGAAAGATGATAGACAGATGATGATAAATAGATGATAGATAGATAGATAGATAGATAGATAGATAGATAGATAGATAGATAGATAGATAGATAGATAGATAGATAATAAATAGGTTTATGCACACAGAATGTTTCCTGGCTTTACTTTTCATAATTAGTAAATTCAACACTTATACAATTAATGGGATAGATTATTTTCAGGATTATTACACTGTGTTTCCTGAAAGTCTCCCAAGTTTTGTAGGTATAGAAATGCAGGATCATTAGCTACTATTTTTGTCATATATACTTGGGCTGGAAAGAGTTGCACAGTTGCAAAAGAAACAGTATCTAATAGCCCATAAGAGTGACGGCTTCTCAAGTGCTTCCAAAATTAGTCTTAGGTAGGAGCTTTTCCAGAGCCTCAGTCTGACAGAGTAATTAAAGAAGATAGTGAAGATTCATTCACTCCATAATTATTTTTAGTTCCAATAGAGTCTGATCTTACTAATTCAGAATTATTGAGAGAGATATTAGTTCTGCTTAATGAGAAGTATGAGAAAAGTAACATTTTAAATTGAAACATGGCTTTATTACTTGGGGCTACATTCAAAATCACAAACTAATAGCTTAACACCTTTTGTGGCAATGCTCCTGGGCTTGCTTTAATGAAGAGATAAAAATGATTTTTAATTCACTCAGGGCAATTCTTTCCTCTGATTTACCATTCTTTTCTAGAAGTCTCTGCTGCATTTATTTGCGATATAAAAATTATATTGTAAAAATATAAGAATTCTTAGTATATTTTTCCTTTAAAAATCACATATTATGTCTCTATGAAGCCAAAAAGAACAAATAGTATAAAATATATGGAAGTTCCTCTTCTAATGGAAATCTTGAAAATAGTTAATAATAATGGGTTGGCATTCACCTTTTCAGAGTCTATTTTAACTAGCACAGTAGATACTAAATAAATCATTGTTGAATTGATTTGAATTAAATTCCCATTTATGAAAGCTTAATACTCTCTCTTACAGCATCTGCATCATTTAATTCCTGTTAGCTCGACCCCAGGTTGAACTGCTCTAGGATTTCTGTTTTCTACCTGCAAACATTCCACTTTTCACATGCTCTTCAGCTTGCGTTGTCCAGATACATATTCTGAAATGTGTCTTATGGTACAGTACCCTGACTAAGAGCCCTCTGACCACAAACCATAACTTAAAAAATAAGATTCCAGGGGCCGGGCCGTGGCACTGAAGGTAAGGTGCCTGCCTTGCCTGCGCTAGCCTAGGACGGACCTCGGTTCGATCACCCGGTTTCCCATATGGTCCCCCAAGCCAGGAGTGACTTCTGAGAGCATAGCCAGGAGTAACCCCTGAGCGTCACTGGGTGTGGCCCAAAAACCAAATAAATAAATAAATATAAAATAAGATCCCATTTTTTACCATTCTGCATCTAATCCCAATCTAACATACCATATTTTTTATAGATTTTTTCCTTAAAGATCATAAATTCCAGGCAGAATAACTTTTGAAAGGCCTTGTCTATAACCCCTGTTTCTTCTAGAATCTTAGCAATCTTCTACTACTCAACTTGAATTTCATTTAAATGTGAGTTTAAGAAAGTATTTTGGGCACTGACATTAAAAAAAATAAATGAGAACACCTTATGTCATTTTATTGTCATTATGATGATAATCAAATAAGAAAATCTAATGAAGTATTTGCTTTAATTTCTCACTGATTTTATCTTTACAAAATAGGGAATACTATTTTTCCATATTCTGATCATCATCTTCTTTTTCCTCTTTGCCACAAAATGATACTTTATTCTTCTCCTTAATTGGAGTTCCTACACTTCATATTTTGTTTCATACCCTAATAAATTGAGACCTGATTTTATCCCCTACATTCAATTATTAAGTCGTGGAGGTTAGGGATTTTCCCCTCATTTTATGGATTGTCATGGATACACAAAGACTAGCATGGTTCTCAAAGTGATTGTATTAAAAATGAGTGCCACATGGGATTACATGAAAATAAGCCCTCTAACCACAGTTGGCAACTCAATTCTGAGTTCACTGAAAATCCTACATAATGTTTTCCATAGTGGTTGAACCAGACAATATTTACATGAGAAACGGATGAGAGTTCCTTTTGAAACACATATCCACCAACACAAATTGTTCCCAGTATTTTTGATTATAACATGGCGGGGATGTGAAGAGAAAGGAACTCTTATTCACTGCTGGTGGTAATGCTGTCTAGTCCAACCTTTGTGGAAAGTGATGTGGAGATTGCTCCAAAAGCTGGAAGTTGAGCTCCCATACGATCCAACTATACCACTTCTAGGGATATACCCTAGGAACACAAAAATACAATACAAAAACCCCTTCCTCACATTTATATTCATTGCAGTACTATTTACAATAATAACCAGATTCTGAAAACATCCTAGATGTCCCTCAATAGATGAATGGCTAAAGAAACTGTGGTACATATACACAATGGAATATTATGCAGCTGTCAGAAGAGATAAAGTCATTAAATTTTCCGTATAATGGATGTATATGGAATCTATTATGCTGAGTGAAATAAGCCAGAGGGAGAGAGATAAACACAGAATGCTCTCACTCATCTATGGGTTTTGAGAAAAATGAAAGACAATGTGTAATGATTACCAGAAACAAAATAGAGGAGGATGGGAGGGTCCAGCTTATGACAAAGCTCAACACAGAGATTGATGGGTGCAGTCACATAAATAATTACACTGAGAACCATCATAACAAAATGAGACTGAATGAGAGAAGTAGAAAGCCTGAATAGAGTACAGGCCGGTGGGGAGGGGCATTTGGGATATTGGTGATGGGAATGTTGCACTGGTGAAGGGTTTTATTTAAAAAAAAAAAAGAAAATAAGTTTCTGTATAGCAAAAGAAATATGGGCATAAACTAAAGACAGCTGAGTGGGAGAAAATATTTGCACTCAACACATCAGATACAGTATTGATATATAATATGTAGAAAGCATTCGAAAGATTAACCACCCCAAATCTTAAAACCCCATTAAGCATAGAAAGGGTAAATGAACACTTCTCTGAAGAAGTCCAACATATGGCCAAGAGGCACATGAAAAGAATGGTCATCATCACTTATCATTAGGGAATGCAAGTATGTGGTATCATCATACACCAAGAGAAATGGCACATCAAAAATACTGGGAACAATTTGTGTTGGTGGAGATGTGTTTTAAAAGGAACTCTCATCCATTGCTCATGTAAATATTGTCTGGTTCAACCACTATGGAAAACATTATGTAGGATTTTCAGTGAACTCAGAATTGAGCTGCCATATAATGCAGCAATTTCACTTTTATATATCTATCCTCTGGACAAGAAAATATTCATGCAAAAGAACTTCTGCACATCATTATTCATGGCAGTACTCATTACAGTAGCTAATAATTGCTTACATCAAACTAGATGTAAGCAACAAATGAATGGACCATAAAGATGTTGTACAAATATACAATGGAATACTACATAGCTGTAAGAATGATGCAATCAATGCAATTTGCTGCAGCATGGAAGGAATCAAAAGGTATTTTATTAATGAAGTAAGAAAAATAAATTTGAGATATCAGTTATATATGTTATATAGAATAACTAAATGGAATGTAATGATTTAATGAGAATTGTCTAGAACAATCTTAGCCTCAGAGTATAGTGAAGAGACTAGAGAGAATAGGTGTGAAATAATGGGCCCAGGCATCAAGGAGACTCAGGTGTATTGGTGATGTTAAAAAAAGAGAGAAATAAATATTCAAGCCATGCGATTAACACTTTGCCAGAACCCTTCAGATACCAGTTTGGATCCCTTTGGGATTGCTACTCTTGCAGGGCTGACTGTCACACCTGCCAAACGCCATCCTTGAAAGGAGTCATCCTGTAGGTCTATCCCCCCCCCCAACATACACACTCCTGCTGGGGAAAAAGAAGATGAGCACCAGTTAGAGCAAATATCTGGCATATCACAATGAAGCCCACCTCCTGTGACTTCCCCAGTTGTGTACGCCACTTTAGTTACATAGGTCACGTCTAAAGATCTGATATGCTACAGGTACACCTGACCAGTAAGGATCATCCTTTCCCTTTGTTCAACCTTCCTGCACAGGTAAATCTTGTTAACTGTTTAAATGTTTAACTATTCCTCCCCATGGGGCTGGTGAGGTGGCGCTAGAGGTAAGGTGTCTGCCTTGCAAGTGCTAGCCAAGGAAGGACCACGGTTCGATCCCCCGGCACTCCATATGGTCCCCTCAAGCCAGGGGTGATTTCTGAGCGCTTAGCCAGGAGTAATCCCTGAGCATCAAACCGGTGTGGCCCAAAAAGCTAAATATATATATTTAGTCTGATAATCTCCTTGCAGTCCCTCCTTGCAGTTCATTCTTGTCTGCCTCCCACAACCTACACACACATGCCCTAAGCTGACCAGGGTAAGGTCGCAAAGTCCCTAGGAATCTGACATCTTCAGCATTTTTCATAAACACTAACTCATGAGACCCAAACTTTAACACCAAACTTAGCACTGGTACCTTTTATAATGGCTGGGCTGGTGGAGGAGGAGGGAAGTGATGAGAGATGGATTCTGGGAACATTACTGGAGAGAAGTAGACATTGATAGTGGGATTGGCCTGAAACATTGTATGTCTAAAACCTCACTATGAATAACTTAGTAAATTAAAATGTTCTAAATTAAAAAAAAAAAAAAAAACTTAAGTTTTAAAAGACCAGGCCTCGGGGGCCGGGTGGTGGCGCTGGAGGTAAGGTGTCTGCCTTGCCTTGTGCTAACCTAGGACGAACCGCGGTTTGATTCCCCGGTTCCCCATATGCTCCCCCGTGCCTGCCAGGAGCGACTTTTGAGCGAATAGCCAGGAGTAACCCCGGAGCATCACCGGGTGTGCCCCCCCTCAAAAAAAAAAAAAAGAAGAAGAAGAAGAAAAAGTAAA
>PVKC010013336.1:0-23030 GCA_004027635.1 Crocidura indochinensis
GATGGACCAGAGCAACATTAAGTGTAGCCCGGGAGATAGCATGGAGGTAAGGCGTTTGCCTTTTATGCAAAAGGTCATCGGTTCGAATCCCGGTGCCCCATATGGTCCCCCGTGCCTGCCAGGAGCAATTTCTGAGCATGGAGCCAGGAGTAACCCCTGAGCACTGCCGGGTGTGACCCAAAAACAAAACAAACAACAAAAAAAAAAATTAGGCCTTAATATTGCTTGGATGGTGGATGGAGGCCTCTGTCTTTAGGCTCTGAACCATGTGGCTCCACAACCTCCATTAACCGTCAGGTCTGGAGGTTCATGAGAGCTGCGGATAGAAATCTCACTCCCATGCAGGCTTCAGGAAGTAACAGCTTTATTCATCCTAGCCACCATATGTGTGGCCTATATCATAACCATTTAAGCATTCAGCTAATCTTAGCTAGCCCTGCATCTTAACTTCTCTCGGCCATCTTTCTGGGCAAGAGCCAAAGAGATCCTCTCCTCTGGGTCAGAGCCCTTAAGTACCTTTCCCAGACCCCTCCCAGGAAATGGGCAGGGTCTGCAGGTAGAGTTTCAGGTCATCTCTGGTTCCCAAGACCCAGCCCAGAAATGGGCGGGTCTCAGTTACTGTATTCCGGGGTGGAGCTACAATTAAGTGATTCAGAGCAAGAACCATATTAATGTTTCAGTGAAAGGCACAACACATTTAGTCCAGCTCAAGGGGCCTTCATGGTGATAATCCACCAGAGAGTTAAGTCACTCACTACCATTGCATTTTTCTGAGGTCCCTGGGTCCTAGGTCGCTATTTAGGGTCAGTTGTAAAAGCACCTCATTCACTGTATCTCCAGCCCCAGGTGAAGGAGTCTGAATCAGGGTGCACATGAAATAATCCAAACCAGGCTGAGGATGAAACACATGTAGTCTGGCAGTCTTTTACCTAGTATGGACCCCAATACTTGCCAGAACTGCTCTGTTTTTATTGAGCATAAAGATAACCCCTGGATGGGGTAGTAAACCCACTCAGTTTTACAAGTAAGACAATCTTTCTTTTGGATGAAACCAAGCTGTAAACAGATACAAAGATATCAGGGATAAACTTTATTTTAGGTAAAATAAGGTGTAATCCAAGAGGTCCATAAAGTTGTAAACAGATACAAAGATATCAGGGATAAACTTTATTTTAGGTAAAATAAGGTGTAATCCAACAGGTCCATAAAGTTTTATACATATTTCCATGGATATGCAATGAACTGAAGAATGTCGGGCTGTCATTTATACCTTTTCTTGAATCTTGAACTAAAATTCTTTACTGCATTTATCAGATGTAGGAGATCATGTATGTTGCATTCCAGATCTAAATTTGCCACCTGATTTAGAGTCAAGGTCACACATATCTTTTCAGAAAGTGATTAGAAATTCCAAGAGTCAGGAGGTTTATTGTAATATTTTGAGCTCCCCTCCCAACATAAATATTGCTAAAATTTCCCTTATCACTAGATTATATGTAACCTGTGATAATCACAGTGTAAAGTATAGAAATCCTGAGATTTGCTAGTATACCTATATATTTGCTAGTATATTCTTGGGCACAGTATTCAATGTAGAGCTTAAAACCAACATCTTTTATGTAACCATTTAATTGAGGTGCCATGATTTACAGTATAACTAACTTTGTTTTTTTATAATTTCAAACATTGCACCAGTAACTAACTTCCTTCTATCAATTGTTTCATCCACACTCCGCTCTAGGTAAACTCAGTCTTATAGATAAAATGTCCAGTACTGTGCTATTTATTATTTACTACTGTATTTCTTAATATCTGATATATCAGAGATATATTTTATTGTGGTGGAGATGACACCTAAATGCATATAGATAAAAATAATTAGACCTGGGAAATTCCACAAATTTGTAAAGTATTATCAACTTTTCCCCAAAATATCCAGTTTACTGATATACACATTTAAAAAATAATACAAATCCCATATTAATTGCATTTGAAATTTTCCATGAATGGAGATATTTCTTCATTCAGTAGATGAGAAGATAATTTCAAAATATAAAGGATAATATGAGTTGTCATATATAAGTATGAATGTGTGTATTATCCTAGAATAAAGTTATGTTAATAATAAAGTTATGTTATTTTATGTTAGAAAATATCATAGAAAATATCATACTATAAAAAATTTTAATTAATAAGGAAAGGTAAATTCAATCACTTTTTAAAAAAACAATATAGGCCACCACACCCATCAGACCTCCACTAAATTAATTTCATCATATCACAGCTTCTGAACTTTTATTTCTGCTTCACTTTTCTAGTCTGGCAGAAAAAAGTAGAAAATTTTACTAACCTAATACCTCATAGTCTTCCAAGGGAAGACTCACCCTCCGCAACAGCAAGACCACTAGAAAATTGTAGGGGAAGTGTATTGTGTAGAAGCTCACCAAGTTCAATGAACATCATCTAGCTCTATACATCTTCAGAAATTGACTTTAGTGACACAATAGTGAGGATATTTAATGATCTCAAGCAAAATTTTGCATAAGTAGTAGAGAACTACAACATCCATGAGAAGTCAAATGAGAAAAATATAAGTAGAAATGAAATATATATATAGTTGTTTATATTTTTTAAAAAAAGTCGTTAGAAGTTTGAGCAGCCAAATTTAGAATCTGAGGAAAATAATGAAAATCTCCAAGATGAAATGGAAGAAACATCTATAAAACAAGACCAGATAGAGTCTGAAAATAAATTAATTGTACACCAGAGAACATGGTGAGATGAAGGGTAACGATTGATAAATTATCCAAGTCCTTGAGCACTGTAAAAACAGAATTTATAAAGAATCAATAGCTAAAAAATGTAGTCTGGACTCTTTGGGCTCTAGTAGGAGATGGACTCAACTAGGAACTCTTCAAGATGCATTGTATCAGAATACTTAAAAAAACAAGGACAGACAGTATATTGAAAATAACAATTTTTTAAAAGTAAGTACAAAATAAAGCCCATATGATTTACAGAATATCCATTGAATGAGTACAAGTTAGAAGAGAATTGAAGGATAAAATGCAAAAGTTCAATGAGATAAAAAAAAAAAACCTGTGGCCCCAAAACAAAAAACAAACACACAAAAAAACCTCACCAAGATTATGCTATCCAGCTAGATTATTATTCAGATTTGAAGAAATGGTAAAGAGTTTCAAGAAACAGCAACAGTCAAGGAAATTTATAGCCTTGAAACCACTTATAGGAGCTTCTTACAAAGCGAATATCTCAGAATGTGACATCGAAGCTAGCTCTCACCATGGTTGCCATCTATTAAATAAGAAAGGTGTGTTTATTCTGAGTTGGCTAAGAAATTTTATATATTTTCAATAATTTATATTGAATGTCTCATTTATGTTGATAAGTTTTATTCTATAAGATTTTATTTTCGATAGAGCTTTTTATTACAAAGTTGTGGTAATTAATGCAAATATTTAGGCAACATATTTTAAAATATCTTTATTTTTATAAGCCTAATCAGGTTTGTCCATTTAAATTTTCTTATCTTCACTCTTAACTAAATTTTACATTTTAGGTTGTACCGAATTCATTTAAAGTCTAAAATTTATTAGCACAGAACTATTTAAAAAGCTTTATTAATGATATGGAAGACAAAGCAATTATCATGTTGAGCACAAAGTAGAATGTACAGAAATATATTTTAGTGAGGACCAAGATAGTTGTAAGCAGTCATTGGAAGCTCTGCTTGTCTGTATGTCTTTAGTAACTATCCTGCTTACCAGCCTCTGAAGTTCTTCTCTGTCAGCAGTGTGCAAAATCCTCTCATTTGAATGCTTGCTTTGAACCAATCCTAATATTCCCTTCTCTTCTTCTGCCCAGGCACATGCCATTCCAAGCTAATAAACTGTTGACTCTAATGAAACAAAATCCTGTGAGTACAGAATCCCTGGTTACTCCTGAAAAAAAGTGTAGGTCCTTAGGTACTGGGTCCCTAAGTATTACCTATACATTACCTCAGCATCTGGTCAAGAATTCATATCAAAAAGCCCAACAATGTTAGAAATGTGTCTTAGTAACCCAAAATGATGTCTGAATAGCAAATGGCACCTGGCCAGATTATAGAAAAACCTACTTTGTGAAGGAGAAAGAAGCAGAGAGATGAGAAAAGATCAATAACCGTTCCCACGAAGAGCTTCACACTTTTCCCCAATAGCTGACTTCCTAGAACCCTATCATGGAAGCCCTGGTACGACTTACCAGAGCCCTATCATGGAAGCCTCAAACTAGCATTTTTCTCTCACCTTCTTCGTTCCTGCTCTTTGAATTGACTAAAGTTTTCATCAACACATTATAGTCTTTCTCATTTATACAAATTTTGAGTCTATCTAATGGAAGGACTCTGGTTTGGGTGGTGACAGAAATAGGTTCCTCCAAGGGTCCCAATAAAACGCTGCAATACATGCAGAGCTCTCCCTCTGCATAGATTCAGATTAAAAGAACTCTTGTCCAGAAACAGCTTAGGGACTTTGCTTCTGAAGCACAGTGGCTATGTATATTTCAGTGAAATGTTAATTCATTACTTCTTCAAGCTCCAACTTTTCTTTTAAAAAAATTTTTTTTTGTTTTTTTGGGCCACACCCAGTGATGCTCAGTGGTTACTCTTGGCTATGCACTCAGAAGTCACTCCTGGCTTGGGGGAGTCTATGGGACACCAGGGGATTGAACTGCGGTCGTTCTAGGCTAGCGCTGGCAAGGCAGACACCTTACCTCTAGTACCACCATGCCGGCCCCTAAAAATTTCTTTGGATATTAGCTTAGTAATATGATTATCATAAATCTGTTGTATAAGTTTATATTTCTCATATACAAGGTTTCAGGACTATGTAAGAGCATTTTATTTAATTTTAAAGGAAATAAACAGTACTTATGCACGGTAAACAGTCACATATCTATTTATTATACAGCTTCTCTTATGCTGTCCCCAGGACCAAGATAGGTAGTTCCCATGAGCATATTCTCTGGGTTGCTGAGTTTGATTACTCTTTCCTCACTGAGTCTAAATTTAGTTTCCTGTCTCCTTCAGGATATTGACATGGATCATGACTGGAAGCTGATCACAATCTTCGTTGGGATCAATGATCTGTGTGATTTCTGTATGAATAGGGTAGGACCCAAAACAACCTCAATGAGTAGCTAAGAAGAAATTTGCTTATCCCTCTCGTTGGCCATGCCAAGACTCTGGCCTCTAACTTGGGAGTCTCACTATAGGCAAGTGTAAGGGTCCGAGCAGATAACTCGACCAGCGCTGAGAGTAAAAGACCATCTCTGAATATATAAAATTCAACTATAGCTGGGCACTCTGTTATGTACAAAGATCCTGTATGAAACAAACAGGCATTTTATATAGAGTTAACAGGCATCAGCAGGCAAGGTATTTCATTACTTGATACAGTTTACCTTCCATAATGTACATGATTGGTTCAATTTTCAATTTCATTTCCTGCATCCATCCCTTACACAGGTGTCACACATCTCACAGATGACCTAACTCCCACCCCCCCTTTATCTGGTATAATTCCATTTGAGCTTAAAATAAGAATGTCCTTCATAGCAAAGAAGCTTTGACCTGGGAATGTGAGGAGGAGCAGTATCTGAAAAGGGAGGGGATAGGAGTAAATAAATTTGAGTATGCTACAGGCTTGTTGCTTATTTTAACTTCAAGGTCTGGGAAACTTTTGGGCTTTGTTCCTTAAGGTGAGTTAGAGCTTCAGGCTCTGGGGTTTTTAGGGTCTGGGGTCTAGCACAAGAGTCTCACAAAGTCCCATTCTAGAAAGGTAGATACACCTACCCTCCGCTTTACTGAGGAGGTGGATCCTTGTCCACAGAAATGCTGGTCTTGTTATCAGTAGGTATAAAAATTAACTACCCCCTTGTTTGGAGTCTCTGCAAACACACGTGGGTGTGTTTTTTTAGCAAATGTCTAGGGAAAAAGTTCTATAAATGAGATTGACTATGAATAATGAGATTGCCAACAGCCTGTTTTTAATGGTATTTCACAGAATATATTCAGCCTTGCAAACTTTTGGCATATTGTGGACTTGAGACACATTATGACCTGTCCTAAATAACAGCAAGTCTGTATTTTATTAATAAGAGGAAGACAGCTGACCTGATGCCTAGGACAAGGCATAATGCTTGACATAAGCCTTCAAAAGAAGGAATTTCTTACCTTCAGTTCTGAGACAACAGCCAAGAAACCTGATATGTCTTTCCATTCAAGATTTTTTTCTCTAAGTCTCTTAACTCTCCTCCTTCTACTATTTACAGAATTCTAAAGACATAAATGCTCCAACACCCTGGGAAAATAAATATTCTTGTGTTCCGGGTGCAGTATAGATTGAATAAAGTTACCCCCTAAAGCATACCTCATGGGGCTGGAGCCGTGGCATGGAGTGGTAAAGCATTTGTCCTGCCGGCGCTAGCCTAGGACCGACCAAAGTTAGATCCCCTGGCATCCCATATGGCCCCTCAAGCCAAGAGTGATTTCTGAACATAGAGTCAAGGGTAACCCCTGAGCATCACCATGTGTGCCCCCCCCCAAAAATTCATACTTTACATGCTCACTGTTAGGTATATGTGAACATCTTATGTGAAAAGACCATGGATGTAATCTCAGTCTAGACTCTGGATGTGTATTAGGAAAGGGAAAAGTCAATCTTCATTTTATAATGAGTCAAAGGAATAATTTCTAGGTCTGAGTCCAAGAGATAGAGGGATGAAGGAATAACAAGTGTCTTATAGAGAGACCAGTATGTTACAAAGTTCAGAGGAATGGGAATACATGGTCACTGAAACTCCATCATATTCTAGAGGGCTAATATTAGTTACAGTGGTATTCATGAATTGGAAATCCAGGTCTGCCTGGCTAGACTACTGGGCATGAGATAACAAGGAACAGGGGTGTCTATGAGAGGTGCAGGAATGACTATTCCCAAGAGACTCAGTGCCTCTTAACAACAACCAGAAAAGCCTATTAGCCCCACAAGTGCCTTGAAATGCCTCATATCAAATTTTCTAATCCTGTCCCCACTAGAATGCTCCTGTGTTTGTCTCTGGATAACTATTTTCCTCATTTATGATGAGAATTCAGTAGCTTTGGAGAACCACTTATTTATTTATTTACAGACCCGAGCACCAACACGTATTTTCATGAAATATATGATTGAAACATTGGAGATCTTTTACCAGAGGGTAAGAAAAAACAGAGGCACACACCCAAAGGATATGTATTCCCATAACTTCATAATTTCATAACTCCCATAATTTCATGCTGAATGCCTGGAGGGCTCTAGGCAAGCAGAGTAGTGAGACCAGTTGAGTTTAAATTCCTGTCAACAATTATTTGGTTTGAATAAAGGGAGACAGCTTAGAGTTTAACTGTACTCTCAGTTAAACGAGGGATGGGGGTGTGCTGAATCTAAGTAAACCTGACTACATTTCTGGTTGGCATCTGAAGCCAGCTGGCCTGGGCACTGCAAGGCATGGGGACTCTATGTAAGACAATTCACATAGTTCAGCTTCAACACTATATTAGTGTAAGGTTAGAAAGGACTTTGGATAAACTTTAGGATCCTTTGAGTTCCATCAGTGCTTCCTTCATATTCAGTGTAAGATCAAGAAGTGTTCTTGTGTTCCCACAGCTTCCAAAGGTTTACATCAACTTGGTGATGGTCATGGATGTGACATCATTTTACCCCACAAAAGGAAAAAAATGTGGCAATATACCTCTGTAAGTAGACAGTTCATGAATCATAAAGAAATAAGTATTCAAAGTTGAGACTGAAAGGGGTAGTTCAGTCTGTCATGAGGGTATTCTTCATCAGCCAGGTTCTTGAACATTCCTTTTATAATGTCTCAGTCAGATTACTGACTACAAGAAACTTCCGTTTCTTTCATCAAGTTTACTTATAACTCAGAGAACAAATGCTTTTGAAAAAATGTTGATATGTGTTTCTAAATGACCTTGAGCAGGTGGGGTATTTGAATAGGACACAGTCCAGAGCTGTCAGACAAATATCTGCCAACAATGATGGTCCCTTTATTTGGGATCTGTGACTCTGTACATCCAGAGAAAGGGCTTTTGGGTTTCTTATTTCTTGTGATCCAAGCTATATGGGAGTTGTCAGGAAAGTGCATGTATCAGACCAAGACACTTGTCAATAGAAGCATTTATATTGGGGCTGAGGACTATCTTAGAGTCTGACTCAGAAGTTAGGTCATGATGGGAAGAATGAGAAGGCCTTTGGGGACTTTAGTTCATGTTCTGGAAGATTTTTGGAGGAAATTGTCAGCTTCTGGGGTCAAATATCTGTTCCAGATTTTATTTGTATCTTGGTTCAGTGGATTTGCTGGGAAAGTGGCCAGACATTTCTCATTGTTGCTAGGAATTGCTCCATCACCCATGTCCTTGGCAATGTCAGTAGCTGGAGAATGTGAATGACTCTTACACACTCTGTGTGGATACCTACTTTATTGGCTATCTCAAGCTGATTTTATTCTGACTCCCAGGAAACTTCCCACATTGAATGCCTAGGGAAAAGTCCTAAGTAGGTGGAGCTTTGAGTCTTGGGAATATGTAGCAACAGAGAGAATTATTATAAATATATTTCCTCAACATAAGTTCTTCCTTGAGAACCCTTCTTGAAAGGAACCTTTGCATTAGATGCCAACACTTAAAACAGAAGTTAAGTACTCACTAGACACTATAGTCCTGATTTACATTACTGTAAATTTACATTACTTAATTATTTACATTATTGTCTCCATAACTGAGCAAGTTTGATTGTGGATTTTCATGTGTGTTCAAATCTTCCTCGAAACTTCTCTCCTTTCACAGGAAGTGCCCTTGCTTTGGTACCATGGATACAAGGACAAAGGAGAGATTGTTTAAAACAAATAAGAAATTTCAGGTAAATTCTATTGCCCAGTCTGGGAGAAACTATATATTCCCAACCTACCTGCTGACAAAATTTCTTAAATCCGATGTGAAATGGACGAGTTACAGTGAGGTAAATTTCGTTTTGGGAGGCCACACCTGGGAGGTGTTCAGGGGTTACTCCTGTCTCTGTACTCAGAAATCACTCCTGGTAGTCTCAGGGGACCCTATAAAAATGCTTAGAATCGTGCCCAGGTCTGTTCTGGGCCGGTCACATGCAAAGCAAATGCCTTACCACTGTGCTGTCTCTTTGACCCTGCGAGGTAGATTTTTAGACCACACCCAGTGACGCTCAGGGGTTACTCCTGGCTATGCACTCAGAAGTCGCTCCTGGCAGGGAACCGGGGGATCGAACCGTGATCCGTCCTAGGCAAGGCAGCAGGCACCTTACCTCCTGCGCCACCTCCCGGCTCCCAACGAGGTAGATTTTTAAAGGCAAGTGCAGACTCCTGAAATATTTTTCCAGGATGTCAAACACCAATACTGAAAGCAAAAAGGGTGAAATCTCAGTGAAGAAGCTGTGAGAATCGTCATTAGTTATTTTATGGGATTAATACAGAAGATCTTCATGGAGAGGAGAGAGAGATGTTTTCTACCTTGCTGAGGGTCTCCTTTCCTCCAGAAGCTCTGGGGTATTGTTTTGCCTGACTTTGCTCCCTCTTAGCTTTTTTCAGCTCTCTTATTTTTTGCCTCAGAGTCATTTACCTCCTGTCCTTCTCCTGCACACACTCTGAAGGTCAAGGTCAGGTCCTAAATTTGTACTCTCTAACCTGAGCCCACAAACTCCACTCTCCTACCAATATCTCCCCATCCATATGGCACTGACTTGAAAGTGTGAGGCTGTTTTCCCACTCTATATGATGACCACATCCAGCTTAGAGTCCGCACTGTGGCATATGATCATGTATATGCATCTCTAGATAATGGGACATGGAGAACTAGTTTTGAGACAGACCCCATAATGAAATATAACACTCAAATTTTAATCATTTTTATTGAGACCAACATGAATTACAAATATTTTACTGTTATATTTACTGTAGTGATAGTGAATGAGGGTACTTCCCACCACCCGTGTTAGCCTTCCTCTACAACTGTTCCAGCATGCAATCCATACCTCCACCCTTATCCCTGTGGATGTTAGTGTAACATCAACACTCAATTTTAAATCATATTTTTGCTAAATGAGAAGGGACACCTTTAACATTGGTGTCCATAAATTGGATGACACGATTGGGTGATGTTGTAGGTATTTATCCATGGAGATACTCATATTTTGTTTTTGCTATAATAGAGGTTGGTATGGTACAGTCCATTATAATGAACAAGACTAGAAGCTATCCATTCAGCCTTGCAGCAGGTCTGAGCTGCCTCTTTACTACTTGCAGAGCCAGCTCTATAAACTTTCCCTCAGTGATGAATTTAAAACACGTGAAGACTTTGCGGTGGTCACACAGCCATTCTTCCAAAACTCCATTTTGCCAAAGAAACAGGTATGTCATGAAGGTTCTGGGAGGGCAATAAGTAGACACTTTTTGAAGCCTTTTATTTGTTCTCTCTGTTAATATAGAAAAGAACATATTTCTGTATTTACTCTTGTTCTCCTCCTCTCTCCTGTCCTCTTTTGGGTAGCTATGTAGTTTTGATGTTTTGGTGTCACAGGTGGCTTATGTGAAGTAGTATGAAGAGAGGTAATAGCAAAGAGAATAAAGTCTACATCTTTCTCGTCTTCCTAACTTGGTCACTCAGGGTAATGCTTGGGAAGGTCAGGACTGATAAAGTCTACCAGTAACACCTGTGAGACACACACAGTTGCTATTAGTTTGATATGGAAATTTTTATATATATTTATGTGTAACTTAATAAACATATCATTGGAATCAATGCTGACACCCAAATTATTGTGGTAGAATGAACATTAGGGTGGAAAAATAAAATTCTCTTTGCATGCAGAGGAAAATATTTCGTGGTTTATTACCAAGTCCCTTGCATGTCTATCTCTTTCCTTCTTTGTAAAGAAATAGTAATTTGTCTATGAAAATGTGAACTTGTCCATGAAAATGTCAACAAGGGTAAGTTGGGGGCATTGTTGAGGGAAAGC
Organism: Crocidura indochinensis; assembly: GCA_004027635.1. NCBI lineage: Eukaryota > Metazoa > Chordata > Mammalia > Eulipotyphla > Soricidae > Crocidura > Crocidura indochinensis. The sequence continues at coordinate 11,103 of PVKC010013336.1, forward strand.
TTTGAAATTTAGGTAGCACCCCTTTATGTTCTTAACACAAGCCCTTGTTCCTTCTTGATCTTTGCCTCCTAGAAGGGTTATAACTTTATTTGAACTGTTGCTAGAACCAGGTAGAATTTATCCATTTCCATTCATGTGTGCACAGTTGGATCCAAAATGTATGCTTTTTTGATTACTTTGGGGTTTGTGAGAGAATATGTTCTCTCTATAATTTTTTTATTTTCTGTGACTCATTGCAAAGTCCACCTAAAATCCTATCCAAGTTGCTACTTTTCTGGAATGAATAGGATGGAATTAATAGTGACCTAGCTTCTCCAAGTGTTGTTATTTTTTGTGTAGACTGCTGTAAATTAACTAACATTCCTCCTATGATATTTTTTCATATAAGAAATGACTAAGGTTCTACAGATAACTTGAGGATGGGTATTCATTGGCTTTCTGGTCATTCATTCTATTTAAATAAATTCCAAGTTGGCAAATTTATCCAACAAAAGTAATAGTTCATAGAAAATCACAAAGAATAAAGAGAAAATGCCCTGGCACAGCAAACTCAAGGGAGGTAAGCCTTCTTTTAGGCTTGTAATTTCCTTTCCTTCACTCACAGGATGGCAGTATTGATGAATCCTTCTTATCTTTGAATTGCCAATACTTCTCGGCACATATGAATAATGAGATGGCCCTTGCACTCTGGAACAACATGGTGAGTGCCCCAAAGATGTCAATATGATTTTCCTCATTGACAGAGCTCTGATTGATAGAACTCTTTTTTGAAAGAAATTCTAAATAATGCACATCTTATCTTACCTGATGGGGAACACCTGGATAACACTGGCATTGCTTGTAATATCTCCAGAGCTAGATAGTATGCTGGTACTTCCAGAATAAGGCTTACATAGTTTATGCTAAGTATACTGTGTGTTCCCAAAGACAAATCTAAATCAAAATTTATTTATTCTCCACTAGTATATAAACTATATTTTTGACAAAAGTCTAAAACATCAAAGCACCAGGCATTGCTTTTATTCTCTGATGCTTATTCTCCCATTGTTGCCTGCTCTGTTTCTTGTGGACACTCCCACTTGAAACTAAATTGTTTTTCCTCAAGTAAAGGTGATGCTAATCCCTTATTCTACCTCCCTCACAATTTAGCATATAATGTAGGTAGTTCTTAAATTTGGCTACATATGAAGTTATTTAAGACTTAAAAACAATTGGAAACAACATATTCTTTCAAACACTCTTTGACATATCTAATTCAAGAACTGGATATCTAGTACTGATTATCTAGTTTATGGAGGCAAAAAGATTGAGACAGACTATAAGCTGATGATCAGTATCCTGGACTACTGATTGATTGGTGGTCAGTAGAATTTTATTAGGGCAACTGGACTATGTGACCACTTATAACTTGGTTAATCAAAGGGAGAGTTAATTAGCAAGGCTGCAGATGAGTGAGAACAAAGACACAGTTATTTTTCTGCTGCAATAAGATGAAGAGCAGATAAAAAGAAGCCTGCACAGGAATTCAGTACAGATGTCTGTGTAAAGTTCAACATAGATACTATTTGTGAGCTGTTGGATTCATATGTGCTGGGCTCATGACACTCCAAGGAAGCTGTATTCAAAGTCTTCCGTAGTTTCTGAAAGTGCTCACAAGTGGCTATCCTAGAATGTAGGGTCTTATCATGCCTGGACACAACATCCAACAATGTTCAACAAGGCCCAAAACTATGTATATCCTGTTGTCTAATTCATTATTTGGGTGTATCCACATATATCCAGATGTAGAAATAAACCAGCACTCACAAACATATCTGCCTAAGAACACTTATGGCAGCTTTATTTGTCCATAAGAAGGAAACTCCTTATATATGCATGAGTATGAGGGGTTCGCTATTTATCATAATATAACAAAATGCCAAGAAGTAGGTTAATAAATCTTAGCATCTTGCATATAGGTGTGCATTTATAAATTTCAAAGACATGAAAATTCAGGTCAAAGAGATTTTACAGTGGATAAATCCATTGTTTTGTATGGAGCTAAACTGGGTTTTATCACCAGCACCTCACATATCAACCTCGAGCCCATGGATGTTGATGGTTGTCACTAAGCACAGATCCAGAATAAACCTTAATCACAGTAGGTATGGCCTAAAAATGAAAGGAAAAAACATGGAAAATAAGGTTTCCTGGAGGTAGATCATAAGGGAAGTAAGTGGTAGGGAAGAACTTCCTGAAAAGGCAAAAATGATTCAGGGCATGGCTTCCAATGTTGATTACAAAGAGTTATTTAATTTCTCAAGAATTCTCACCAGCTACTTTTATAATAATTTGCATCCTTACATGTGCAAGCTTCCATTCAAGTAAAGTAAGTAACATCAAATAGTTTCTGCTCAAATAAAGAAAGATTGTACGGGAAGTAAAACATTGACATCGCATGAGTCTACATTGCATGAGGTTTACTTTGACACACTTCAAAGTAATCCCCAGCAGTAGACAATTCCCTGAGCACAGACAAAGGGTAGAATCACCTGTGCACATTTCCAGACATTTTTCCCTGAACATTTCTACAAATGCCTCAAATAGACTGCCACACACACACACACACACACACACACACACACACACACACACACACACACACACACACACAAACAAACAAATACAGACACACGTTTACTTAGTCACACACAATGGAAGGGTCTCATCTCCATAGACTGGAATTATCATCTGGACTTGCTCTTCGATTAGCATAAAATAAAGTTTCCCGAAAAGACAGGTTTAGAAGACTTAAAATTCATGTTCCAAACAATCACAAAGTTCAAAACAAAGGCAAGCCAGACTGAGCCACTGCTTTGCTTTCAAACCACCAAGGCCAAACAGCCCTAATGACAAAAGGCCAGAACATTAGCAGAACATACCCAGTCCTGCTATTTGACCTCATTAACCTGGGAGCCACTTCAGACATGCAGTTGGAAACTCCTGAATAGGAAGGAAATCCTGTCAATCTTTCTGCAGTGGGGTTTCCCTTTTTTATCATTTACCTAGGACTTGCCTTTCCACCTTCCTAATGGATAATATACACATACCCCCAAACACACACAATTGGCACTCATATTGTGGACAGCTTCAAACTGATAGAAATCCCTAGACCAAAAAGAAAAAAAAAAAAAAGAAATCCCTAGACCAGGCTGCAGAGGTTCCCCATTGCCTTTTATAGCTCTGGGTAAATAGAGATAAATTGAAGGAAGTAAAGAGGTATCACTTAAAGGACTACCCATCATTGAAAAGACAAAAGTATCAGATTGCATTTTTTATTCAATCATGATGAGATCATAGAAAAACAGGGATATTTGTGCCTTAGAGGAAGAGATGGAGAGATAGAAAGTCAAAAATTTGTTGTGGGGCACTTTAAATATGAGATACCTTTACTACATCTGCCAGTGGTTCAATTTCTCACACCATGCACCGTCTCTGAAACTAGAAAGCTACAACTAATAATTTATGTGGAGAATAATAGATCATAGCTTTCATTATCCCACAGAACTCTCGAAAACCTATGAAAGAATGCTGTCCGTTCAGATAAAAGGGAATCCTGTGTCCAGAAAACAATCAAGTATATGGACCAGAAGTTCAGAGAGAGGATTGGTTTGGTATGGAGACTTAGAACATGTAGAAGGCATGTCTTGTTGGAACAGATGTCTTGTTCCAAATCATGTAGCCAAAGTGAATTCCCTGAAAGAACAGGTAGAAAGGAATCTAGCTTAACATTTTTTCTTCATTTTTATAAAACTACCATAGTTTACAATAAGACTGATTCATTGATGCACACGATTCCAGCACCACACACAACACCATGTACTTCCAATATAGGACTAAGGCCTCCGCTTATACTGCCCTACTCTCTATCTGGTAATCTCTGATCTCTAAAACAATCCTCCAGTTCTGTTGCCTTTGGTCATTTGTTGTTTAACTCCATGTTTCTCACTAATACACAAGTCTTTCTATAACCATTCTCGACCTGACTGTGTTCACCCAAATGATTCCATCTAGTTCTATCCATGCAGCTCACAGCATGATAATTTTTTGATCTTATTGAATACTCTCTTATTGTGTGTGTAAGTTTTTATCTATTTCTTTATTCAATCATCTTTTCTTTAATACTTGCTTGTTTACGTGTCTTGGATATCACTATATTGAGGATGGGCATGATGACCTTTAAAAATTATGATAGGTGGGGCCCGGGTGATAGCATGGAGGTAACGCATTTTTTGCCTCTCTTGCAAAAAGGTCATCGGTTCGAATCCCAGTGCCCCATATGGTCCCCCGTGCCTGCCAGGAGCAATTTCTGAGCATGGAGCCAGGAGTAACCCCTGAGCACTGCCGGGTGTGACCCAAAAACCACACACACAAAAAAATTATGATAGGTAACCATAGTGGGATTTATTAATTGTTCTGTATAGAATGCAGAATACTCCAGAAGAGAGAAGCCGCCCACTCTGTCTTGTACATTCCTCTTTGGCCTTGACCCAAAATGTGCCACCACATTTGACGTTTTGTTTCCATTCAAAATCTGTGTTGTCTAAATCTGTGTTGTCTGCTTTTTTTTTTTTTGGATGGGTCATTTAATATTTTTGTCACTAAGAATTATTTTCTAGGGGCTAGATAGATAGCATGGAGGTAAGACTTTTGCCTTGCATGCAGAAGGATGGTGGTTCGAATCCCAGCATCCCAAATGGCCCCCGTGACTGCCAGGAGTGACCCCTGAGCGCTGCCAGGTGTGACCCAAAAACCGAAAACAAAGAAAAAAGAATTATTTTCTAGCCTTTGATTTTAAACCTGTATTCACCCCGTCTAGACTTTCTCTTGTACACAGTACAAAGTTTGGTTCACTTCTTTAATCCATACTACTACTAAGTGTCTCTTGATTGGTTAATTAAAGCACTGGATATTGGTGCAATTATTGAGATTATGGGACTGGTTTCAGAACCAAAAATGGTTCTGGAAATTATTGAGATTATGGGATTGATTCCAGAACCATTTTTGGTTCTGAAACCAATCCCATAATCTCAATAATTGCACCAATATCCAGTGCTTTAATTTTGGTTCCAGAACCATTTTTACATTTTGTAACTGCTATTTCTGTTCTCATTTGAATTCCTTTCTCAGTTAGGCAAGCCCAAGTTTTAAAAAGTTTATTGTCACTTTTGCCATCAATAGCAAATAAAGAGGGAAGGAAACATTGAGGGTATTTTGTCTTCAGAGCTGACAGCACTATTTTGAAGAAAATAGACATGAGGCTGAAATGTTGAATGACCTGAATATAGAAAGAAAAGTTATACTGGGGCTGGAGAAATAGCATGGAGGTAAGGCACGCCTTTCATGCACAAGGTTATTGGTTCGAATCCATGCATCCCATATGGTCTCCCAAGCCTGCCAGGAGTGATTTTTGAGCGTGAAGCCAGGAGTAACCCCTGAGTGCTGCCAGGTGTGACCCCCCAAAAAAGAAAGAGAAGTTATTAGATATGACATATGGTGGCTATTGGTGACATTTACCTGAACTTGAGTCAAATGAGACTAAAGTTATATCAAAATGGGTATTAGAAGAGGTTGGGAAGTTCACTGGGGGCCAATAATAGTTCATATTGGAATTGATAAAAGTGATGAGAAAATTCCTGGAGAGGATATGAGAGACCAAATAAATGACAGGAGATATCAAATAAGGCAGTTCCTGAGAACACGGGAAAAGAATATGGAGTTTGATGCTACTAATTTTTTTTGTATTGTCTGCCTGTTTTGTCATTAGGAATGAAATGATCATAAGATTGCAGTTTCATAAGCTTTAAGGAAATAAGAGGAACTATTGTGAAGCTCCTCTTGACTGATGCTTAAATTTCAAACTTTTCTTTATGCTCAAGCATTGCAAGGTGGCATTGCCAACACACAGTATAACATTGCCCTTAATGTATGGTAGGTCAGTTCATTGTCTTGCCCCACTGTATATAGCTCACTTTCTACAGATGTAATCCTTGAGCTGATACATCCACTTCACCCTCTTATTTCACCCATGACATGACATGACAACCATTCCTCTTCCAGTGTCACAAAGGGTCACACAAAAAGTGTTCTGCAACAAGAAAAAGAAAACTCATGGACTCAGAGTAGTCAGTAGTAAGCAGATCCCCTTTCTTTTCCTTTTTTGTTCATAACCTTGAGATCAGGAGCTGAAGAGTTCAAGATAAGCACTAAAGCAAATCACAGAATGGGCTTTAGTTTAATACTCAGAGCAGTGCCCTGTGGTGTTCCACCCTCTCAGAGTGGGCTACATGATAGGTTCACCAACCAGTGCATATGCTGATTAAGGAAGATATGCAGAAGCTTCTCGTCCTGGTTTTAGTATCAAGAATAATCAAAAGCTTTCCGGATTCTTATTTTTAAAATGTTTCAGGAAATAGCCCCTTGTACCCCAAAGTCAATGGGCCTAAATAATGCCTCACTGCCAGAGTCAATACTCTCCCATGAGACTGAAGCTGCTTGACCATGTATTATAGAACTGGCCCCTTTGGGCCCCTAAAAGGTCATTGAACTACCTCCTAATCTAAGAAAACCTTGAAAAGTTTAGAAGGAAGTTCCCGTTTATTAAGGTTGATCATCTAAGTCTAGTAAATGTGTCATGATAATAATGATTTTAGAATTATCCTGATAAATACAATTATTAACCACTTCATACAATAGAATACTACAGTGACTGTTATCACATCTACTTTTCAGAATTCTGCACACTTACATCTTCTCTTAGGAAGCTGAGTCTTCATGGGTGAATCCCTGGTACAGACCAGAAGGTACACTTCTGGTTGTTGACCTTGTTGTTGACTTAGAATTCTGTGAGTTCTAAGGCAAATACAAATACATTTCTATCCCAAGATTCTGATATCTTCATGCTGACCTTGCAAACACATAGAACAGAGTGAGTTCCCTGGCTCTGTCTTCTTTTGAGGGAATCAAACTGTCTTCTTTCTCTCTCCAGCTGGAACCTGTTGGCTCTAAGAGCACACACCACAATTTCACGTACACTCGAAATAGACTCAAGTGCCCCACTAAGGTGAGTATAAGTCCCACATAGCTGGTCTGGAAGAGGCTTGGACTTTTTAGAGGAATGATAACCACCTCCTACTGGCACAAAGCAAACCTCAGGAGACTTTATCTTCAACTCTTTCAATTACCCCTTACCACCTGCTTTCTCCTTGTTGTCAGAAGAGTTCTCAATTTCTCATGGCTCGGTAGTATGGTAAGGTTGGAGAGAAAACATATAATTTCAATGAGGATGAAGAGAGACTCTCAGACAGGCAGAGAGTTCACACAGAAAAGTCCAACCATAAGGCCACATAAAGTCCCAAGAATCCTCAGCCCTACACACAGGAATAGGAGCTCTCTCAGGCAAAACAGTCTACTAGGCAATGGAAATAAACAAGTAAAGAAAATGTAGGTTAAGATGCAGGCTGTCTTTCTTTGTCCTGAGGTCTCTTTCACCTCCTATTACAGCCAGACCCTGGTTCTTTCTGTCATTGCCTGAACCATTGAGAAAACCCCTCATTAACATCCTGACCACCTACAACCTTAATCAAGAGTGCTTGCTGATCAAAACACTGTATCATGAGGTTTGAACTGCAAGGTTCTCTTCTGTGTTCCTTCCATCTCACATCAATGCCAGAGGTGACTAACTCCAGTCTTGCTGAGGCTGCTTGAAAACCTTTCCTGATCCCTACAGCCTTTGGGGGAGTCCTAAAGGAGGCCCATATTCCATCACAGGACAAACCCTGTGCTTCTGTGACTGGATCTGACCCCCACAGGAACCCATGATGGACCCTATTTGTTTTGACCTTTCTCCCTTCTCCTGCTCCTGAGTCCCTTCCCTGTCTCTATTCTCTGCCTCTGTAGAATGTTCTCAGCATTTCAAGCCCTGTATGACTTTCCATAGACAACTACACTTAGCACAGATACATCAATTAGTCTCTGCTGTTTGTCCTTTTTCCTCCTCAGCCCTGACTCAATCTCCTCCTCTATGATGCACTGGTTTGCTAACATCGCTTCTCTGAGAGGGAGAGTAGAGTCACACCCTTTGTGTTTTTAGTTTGGGAGTAATTTAACAGGATACTCAATATTCCTATGGAAAAGAAAAGAGTCGTGGGGAGAAGAGAAGTATATATCTAATGAGAATGGTTTGTAATCTTTATTCCCCACAATGCTTCCTTGGATCACAAGCTGGGCAAGAGAGTTGGACAGGTCTATATAAATGTGCTGTTTTCTGGTTGGGTACTAAGGCAGCCATGGTTGGGCTGATGGGTGAATTTTAGTGGTCCTAACTACTGACTTTTCCTCCTAAACAGGCCAATCCTTATTTCTACACTGAAAGGAACAGTGTCTATCATTGGACCCTCTGGATCCTGGTTTTCATTATATTTGTATTGCTCTTTCTCTTGCTTATCCTCATTTATGTAAGGATGTTTAAAGAGGAATGATTAGATATTATATATAATTTAGACTCACTAAGCACTAGTTTAATGAACCTCAACCCTCTAACCTCTAAGCCTTGTATGAAGGTGTTCTCCTCTACCCCAGTCTCCTTTCTCACAAATTGTATGCCTGAGTCACTCCTGACCACCAAACAGAGTTTATGTTTCTATATAACATAAACCCAAGGGACCAGCACAATGTTTGGGGTCTTTATTCAATTCATGTTACCTCATATAATTGTAATAAAATTTTGTGTTTCTCTGATCTTGGATGTTTCTGTTCAAAGCTCTAGCCCCCCATGTGTTATGTTGCCTTTGGGGTGAAATCTGGAGTCTCTGTATTGTTCCAATCACAACTACCTGAAGACCCGCAGGCCAGATATCAGATTGCTGAGGTTCCATTTTAGAAATGAATGTGGAGGAATGGTGGTTGCCTGGTAACAGATAGACAATGATGTTTCTGTTGGCATTATAACAGAATGAAGAGATAATCGGGATCTTATTGAGGGAAGTAGAAAACAACAGGAAAAAGCACACTGAACGTTGCTCTGTTATCTTACATTTGTCCAATTCCTTGCCACCAGTGGCTTTCAGGAGCATCACTTGCGCTTATTGAGCATTGCTAGCCCCTTTCACTATTGGGTATATTGGAGGCAGGTGGGAAAATTAGGGCAATACTTCATATTAATCCTTATGGCTTTTCTTGGCAACCCAACCAGGCTTGCATATCCACCATCATTGAAAGATGTCTTTTCAAAAGTGCAACTGTTGAGATTTTGAACCAAGAGAGACTGGATTTCCACTTAAATCTAAAAAAAAACCTTAAAAGTGCTCAGACACATGAAGGAAATCTCACTTCTACTAGACAGTGGGGTCTAAAGAATTTCCTGCCTTTCTCACTGGATTGTACTGTGATCTTTACAAGAATGCGTTCAATTCAGAGTTACCGTGTCATCCATTAGCGTGGAGAAAGCCATAGGAAAAGGATTCACTAAAACTAATTTTGAGGGACTGGAGAGATAGCACAGCAATAAGGCTTTTGCCTTGCATGCAGCCGAACTGGGAGGGACTTGGTTCAATTCTCCGCAGTCTTGCCTGCCAGGTCCCTAGCCTGCCAGGGACAATTTCTGAATACAGAGCCAGTAATAACTCCTGAGCATTGCTGGGTGTGGCCAAAAAAATCAATCATCCAAGAAATAAATAAAGTTTAAAAGAAACTGATTTTTGAGACAACCATAACAATTGTTCCTTTAAAAAATTATCTTTATTTAAGCACCATGGTTACAAAAATGTTTGTAGTTGGGCTTCAGTTATAAAAAGTTCAGCCCCCATTCACCAATGTAACCTTCCCACCACCAATGTCTACATCCTCCCTCTGGGGCAAGAAATGCAAAATGGAGCAAGGAAAGCCTCTTTAAGTAGTGCTGGAACAACTGGTTAGCCACATGCAAAAAAAATATATATATATATAACACTGACCTCTATCTAACCCCATGCACAAAGGTCAAATCCAAATGAATTAAAGACCTTGATATCAGACCCAGAACCATAAAGCATATAGAGAAACACATAGGTAAAACATTCCATGACATTGAGACTAAAGGCATCTTCAAGGAGAAAACAGCACTGTGCAAACAATTGGAAGTGGAGATAAACAAATGGAACTATATTAAGCTGAGAAGCTTCTGAACCTCACAGGAAATAGTGAATAGGAAACAATCATTTCTTAAGACTATGGTCTCAGAGGTGTGTTGCTGACTGACTTCTCCAAAGAGAAGATGCCTTGGAACAGAACACTTTTATATCTGAGCAACAATCAGCCAATTGTTCCCTTTTAGGAAATACAAATTTTGATGAAAGTCAAATATTTTAAGGACGCCAGTCTATTCCCTGTTCCCAACTTATTTTGATGTTTAAAAAGGGCAATGATACTTTCAGAATCCATTGAGATTAAAACAGTCATTGCTCAAGTTAAAAACTACAACATCCTATTTGATTGATCCTTACATTCAAAAATGATATCTCAGAGCACTGTATATAGTCAGAGGAAGTAACAATTGAAAAAAAATTGGGCTTTATCTACATGTAAGTAATATTTAATGTTTAGCAGGTGATGGAAAAAGATTTTGTTAGTAATATAATTATAGTAAAGGTATTTGGAGATCATGCTCTCATAGGTAAAATGCACAATGAATGTTTGCAGAGAAAAATGGAGGAGGAAGTATCCACTGAAATGGGTAGAATAGAGTGGGAACTGCAAAATTACCCACCCTCATGGTAGGAAAGGCCATGAAATTACAGCTTGTCATAATTATTAATATCCCTCATTCACTCACAGTAACCTTGGACTGTTCCCTCCTTGTGCTTGGAAATTGTCTTAATTTCTAGTACCACGACTTTTGAAATGAAAAAAAGTCAACCGAAAATCGGGAGTCGTCTTATATGCCGTGTATATCCCGAAAAACATTTCGATATGCCGCTAAACGAAAATCATCTGGATATTGCCAACGAAAATCATCTGGATATTGCCACGAAATGAATTTTCCAACATGATCCTGCACCAATCACTGCAAGGCTGCTCGGACTGCCTCTTTAACTAGGCCAATCCAAGCAGGCTTTTGATGCATGCAAATTAGACAATGTTCTGTACCCGAATCTACACTGTAAAAAAGGCTGCTCAGATTGGCCAGAGTCTGAGAGGAAGTCTACGACAGTACAACCTTTGAACCTTTGCATGTTGTGATTGGCTCACTGTGGTACATACATTTGCATCACGGGAACATTCTGTCTTAGGCGAATCTAGGTTTAAACCTATGTTTTAACTGTAAAATTAGGGGGTCATCTTATGTGACCCAGTCGTATTATATGCCACCAAATATGATAGGTTTGCTGGTAGGAAGGAGACAGACTTTTCTCTTCCTACTATCTTATTTCCCACAAAATTCAATGTCCTGAAAAATTTAGACTTTTCAAATATCATTAAAATTCTCCAGGAACAAATTAAATCAAGCCTTGTTTCTGCAAGATCCTTCCTAATCATAGAAGTTGAAATTCAAAAGAGTTAGGAATTTTTAAAACCCTATGATAGGATTCTAGGCTGAGCAGTCGGTGTGTAATCTCCTGGGGTCTATGATAGGTCCACATGACACATTTTCCAGGTGGGAGCTTCCCATGTATTGTAAATAAGTATGAGCTTGTTTACCTTCATGTGATTTCCCCCCTTTTTTTTAGTGCGCCTTTGCAGAGAGAGATGGTGCTCCATTATATGTGGTTGGTGTATTTGGGGGAGGAAAAAGGAGATCAGAGAGACAAGTCACATGTCCAAAAAAGACAAAAATATAAATAAAATATATTTGCTCACATATGGTTAAAAAGATTTTAAAAACTGAAGTAAAAAATAAAGAACTGGAATGGA
>PVKC010013337.1:0-18680 GCA_004027635.1 Crocidura indochinensis
ATAGAAGATAACTTATTGGACTAGTACATAGGCATGGTACTATATCATGTTCAATATCTGTCACGTACAATCTTCTCACTTCTGATGGGGAAGAGATCCAAATGACCCCCGTTTCTGTACATTGGAACTGAATTAGGATGCATATATTTCAAAGCAAAATTATTTTTACTTGAAGTACAGAGGGAAAAAGTATTTCTGTTTTTTCAGGAGCAAAATAATGGGAAACTTAACATATACCTACAAATTCAAAGGCAATTAATTATCCAGTAGAAAAATGGAGACTCTGGTATTGATAGTGGGAAGTAAAAAAGACCTAAATTAATACTATTTACTAAATATTTTATTTGTACAAATCGAAATATGCACTCTAATATTTTTTCTTTCTTCTTTTTAGTATTATACTTTCTTCCACTTCACTTAGATAAATTAGAGCACATGAATTGGAAGGATTATATCCATTGCAAGCCAATCACATTTACCATTATTTAAATTTTTAATTTTTCTTTTTGGTTTTTGGGCCACACTGAGTGATGCTCAGGGTTTATTCTTGGCTATGCACTCAGAAACAGTTCCTGTCTTGGAGGACCATATGGGACACCAGGGATTAAACCAAGGACCATCCTGGGTCAGCCACTTGCAAGGCAAATGTCCTACCGCTGCACTATCGCTCCAGCCTCACTATCTTTATTTATATAGAAAATATAATAATACTTTCTTTTTCAGTTCAGAAAGCACTGACTTTTTGGGTAAATAATACTAAACAATGAAATAATTTATCTAAAATTTGTTTGTACCCTGTAAAAAATTTATAAAAATATTTGGTATTTACATGTTTTCATATACATACTTCAACAATGGGACAGACTTGTTCTTATAAAAAACATCAGTCAAACTAGTTATTTGGCTTCTTGTAGACAGGGCAATTATTGATTTGACAACCTTTCACATTTCAAATGGTTGTCATGATGTCGTGTTGACTGATAAAGAGAACTGATTCTTCTTCCTCTTCGGTTCTTAAATTCTATAAAACATTAAAAGAGTTTGAAAATAGAAAACAGTTTTAAAGTCTCTGCAAAAGGCTTAGTCAGAAGATATACTTTAGATCATATCTTTGGAGTGTCCTGAATAGGTTGGTATTGAATATGCCCCATGCTGTTTGTCTTTAGGAAATGTCCTCATTTAGCAAATTCTTTTGACCTTCTGGACAGTTGTAGCAGAGAGATCTCTATGGAAATTCATGGAAATAATGAGTAGTGCCAAAAATTTTTAGCTATCAAGAATATAAATAAAGAATGACATAACATTATAATTTAAACTTTTTAGTGCATTATGCCACCCTTTCTCATGATCACATTTCTGTTTGCAGGAAAAGTTTAGACTTTGTTCAAGTTTTCTAAATTTATGTAATATTCCCACCTCCCTATTTCTTGACCTAAATTCGACTGCCACTATAAAATATATAGAAATTGTGTTGACATTAATCTACATTCCCTTGAATTATAAATTAAAATTTATAATTTTAATTATTAATTTCCTGAATTTTATATGCAATCTTTATAATACCTTATAAATTCACACTTATATTTGATTTTGATAGTCACCTAAAATGGCAACTTGTTATTTCTTCATATCATGGAAACATAGCAGTTTCACTTTTTACATGAGTCATACTTGGAGTGAGCTTCATAAACCATTATATCCAGACAAGTTCTTAAGACTATTATATTAAATAAAGAGACTAAAAAAAAGGTCTCTTACATTTCGACATAATGAATGGGAAGGCTGATTATTCTCCATCTCAAAGCCCATTTATCTGGGACAGTTATTCTGAGTGGATAGATCACTTCACTGCTAGAAATGCTTATTTTTTCTCTTTATATCCAATATTTCCTCAAGCAATCAGGACATGAGTCATTCTCTATCTTTGTTGGCAGAGACAAACATGAACCTAATTTAAACTTTAGAGTAGAGGTAAGTAGGCCTACATCACTAAACAAAACAAACATCTTACTATGGTCTTAAAAGAACAGCGTAGGCATCGCTAGATGTTTTATGAAGTGAATGTTTCACGGAGTGAACAAGATAATTTAAGTTATAGAACTTTCAACTAGCAGGAGAGTTGTAATTTTAGCTTCTAATCCTATTGAGTGTAAGGAAGTAGCAATTCTTTTAAGTTTAAGTTTGAAGTTGAGAAACAGCTAACAAGTTATCCATTAAAGAGATCATCATAAAGCAAATTGGACATTTTTTTAAAATTAAAGTCCATTAAGAGAAGCAAAGTCTGTTTTAACAAAATTATTTTCTCATAACTTTCTGGAGAATGTCACAATCTAAGTAAAAACATGAGGTTTAAATAGTTTTCTTTTTTTTTGCTATCTTGAAAAAATATTACAATATTGAAGGAAGACTTGAGAATGTAAATTATTTTCTCAAGCTATATAGCTAGTATATCTGGAAACCATTCATTCTAAAGCAGGAGCATTTTCCAACATGTTGTATTACTTCAGGCATATTTTCTTTTGGATAACTCGCATTTTTATAAGCAAAAGATTTTTTGAGTCTTTTTTTAGTAGACATAGCCTTGTTATTTTACTATAATTAAAAATGACTATTTATCATGTCCTTACCATCACATATTCTTCAATATTCCCATATTACTATCCAAACTATAATTTTCAAACCAATTAATATATTTATTTGTTTTGGGATTACACCTTCCAGTTCTCAGGACTTATCCCTTGTCTGCATAAGAAATACTCCTGGCAGAACTCCAGGAACCATGTGGCTTGCTGGGAATTGAAGTTGGGTTAGACATGTGTAAGGCAAGCAATAGCATTTGCTCTACAATCTAACCAAGCCACCATCTTGTATGCCACTCATTAAAGAAATTTCAGAGTGCTCAATGTGAATGCAATAAAAACTTATTGAGTACATAGATAATATATATTTAGATTCAAAAACTTTTCAGAGAAACTCATGTTAAAAAATGTATGACAGTTTGTTGTGTAACAAAGATAAAATAGAGGCTGATGATAAAACTCTGGGAAATTTCGAAAATGCATCACTATCATGAGAATTTCCTTGTTCGTGTGTATGCCTAGGAGAATTAATTTACCTTCTTTATTTTTTGGGAGGGGGAGAATAGTCTTGTGAGGGAACAGATGTTGAATTTTTAACTATCATGTGATTTTATAAAAAGAGGCAACTGTAGGAATATAGTACACTGTTTGCCCCACAAATTCTCACATTCTGAGAGATATATATTTAATCTAAGTGTTAATATATCTGTAAATATACATATGTATATATTTCATGCAGACTCTCATAAATATGATACTGGAAAGTTAAAATTGATAATTATAAGAGGTCTTACTTATATCAGTGTGTATATTATTGCTTAAAATTGCAATTTCTTTAACTTCCATGAAATATAATGTGTTTTGGAGGTATAATATGACATCACTAAACCTGGTTAAATTCATAATTGTGGCATTTGATAGCTGTGTGACCTTGTGAAAGTTGCTTAATCTGTCATAATATAAGTTTCTTTGTACTTGCATTTATGTATGTAAATTTATGTTAAAATTATTCTTTTCATTTTATTTTGCTTTGAGAGCTATGTGAAATAAAGTACATTAAATATTTTTATATTCAAAGGACAAATATTAATTGCTTTATACTGATTTCAAAATATTTAAGGTGGTCAGAGAGTTTGTGTACTGTTTTGCTGTTTTTAAAAATCTCTTCTTCACTTTGTACATAACAAATTTATATTCCATGCCTGTCAAAGCAGAATGAACTTGGGAAACATTTCTAACCCCAAACTCAGACAAAGAGGATACAGGAAAAAAGAAAAGCATCAGAGGAAGTAAGACTAAAAACTCTGATGTTTAGCATTAAACAGAATCTGGAAAATTTTTATCTTATAGATTCACAAGTGAGATAAAAAGGAGGGAGAATGCCCCCAAACTATTACTTTGAAATTCTGAACAGATCAGCTGGAAAGACAACTACAAAGGCAGTATTCTATAAAATTGGAATGAAAAAATATATTGGTCAACCTCAAAAATGGGGTACATGCTTTGAACTAGTCTCCTCCCTAAAGTCTTACTGTTTTGAGTAGTATTTGACCAAATGACTGGACAAATCAGCTTTTTGGTTTGATATGGCTTTGATAGAGATAAATGTCCACAGAAACACATGGGATCTAAAATGAAAGTAAAGGGCTACAGAATTAATCCAATATATCACCACTCTTCCATAGGTCAGCTTGAGCTTTAAAGATTTGGTTTCTTAGAAACTTAAAGAAGTTGGATGCTGATGAATTAACCCCATGCATCATCACATAGTTCCTTGGTATCTATCTATAAATTTATCTGTAAGGTGTAGATGTGGCCTCTAAAGGTATATAGAATAATATCTTAGTCATATTTGAGGATTTATGAATTGTGAGTTTCCCTTTAGTTCATTCGTTGGAATTTTTCCATAAAAGCTAAGTGCTCAGGGAAAATCAACAGTAACCTTAAACTAAAATCATATTTATTTTAAAACTAAAAATAAGAAATTCTCATTTTCATGTTATAAAATATAAATTCCAGATCAATTATTTTCTTCTATTCAATTCAGTTATAAATTTGTGTCCTATGTTGATAATGAGTTGCACTTTTTGTGTGATTCTACCTGTTAAAGGAAAGTCTTATGAGAACAGAAACCTATATTTATGTTTAGTTTTATAAATTATGCTTACTTCTTATTTATGGAGCTGCTAAGTATACTTTTATTTTTTATTTTGAACATAGCTTCTTATGAAATAACTTCTGCTTTAGTCAACCAACAAGCAGGTGATTATAGCTAAATTATCAAAAGGGTAAATCTTTTCCTTACATATATTTGTATTTCACTATTCAAAATAAGAAGAAAAACACATTAATGTTTTTAGGCTATATATACTTAAGAAATATGATATGTTACATAGTTATGAGACAGTTGGTATGAATAAGTATTAACTACAAAACAACAAATTTTTGGCTTGAATAATAGATCACTAAATAGTTATTAAAAAGACAATGCTGATATGGAACTGGTCAGGATTCCTAAAAATATGCTTCTGATATGACTCCTCTAAAAGTAAAAAAATAAAGGCTTTATTTCTTTATAGATATAATGATAAGAACCATCCTTTGCTTTAATTTGGAACTACAAATACAAAACTTAGTCGTGTCTTATGTTGGAAAAAGCAACAACTTCCACGAAAGAAGAAAAATCATGCAGCTGAAAAATTATGCAGACTTATTTGGAATTAGATTTTATTATCTTTTTGCTCTTTGTGTGCAAATTATGGCATATATCTTTCGACAGATGTGAAGTTGAACTGATTTCTATGTTGTATGTATATATATGTAATATACCAGAACCTCCAAGTCTTTGGTTACTAGATTTTGATGCTTTGTTTTTCAATATAAGGGCCAATAAAGGTCATACAGAATAGCAGATGATCATGCATTTGCATAATTAATTTAAATTTTCATAATTCTAAATAGGTTTTTTTGTTGTTTTTGGGCCACACCCAGTGATGCTCAGGGGTTACTCCTGGTTATTCGCTCAGAAGTCGCTCCTGGCAGGCACGGGGGACCATATGGGGAACCGAGGGAATCGAACTGCTGTCCGTCCTAGGTTAGCACAGGTACCTTACCTCCAGTGCCACCGCCCGGCCCCAATTCTAAATAGTTTTAGGATGAGATAGATTTGCTAAGAAAGAAGAAAAATAGAAATGTATTTCTGTTGAGCTCACATATATGTCTTGGAGTGCAAGAGAAGGCAAAACTATTTGATTTTTCTTTGTAAATTGGGGTAATTGGTTATTGAACAGGCCAATTTGAGGTTAAATGAAATTATTTAAAGTATTAATGATTACGTTGGTTTTAAATTATTTTTGGACAACTGGCCAATTCTTATTTTAAAAATATAAGAAATTTATCCTGTGTTTATATATTCACATTAATATATATATATATACATATATATATCCCTGAACCCCCACTGGATTTATGAACAGTTCCAGGTGTTTCTTGACCACACCTGGAACTGTTCATAAATCCAGTGGGGGTTCAGGGATGTAGGTGTTTGAATCCAGGCTGGCCGTGTGTATGGTAAAACCCTTGCACACTGTACTTTTCCAAAATACTTATATTTTTACTTGTAAAACAATTATCTTTAAATATTGTATCAAACTATACAATTTCATAGTTAGCAAAAAATAAATTTACAATCGAATTTGTGAGGTCTTAATTTTACTGCCCAAATATGTAATTTCTTTGAAAATTTATTCGACTGTCCTTATATAAAAATTGACTTAAGTCCCTAAAGCTTAAAACCTAAACCATCATAGAATTCTTATTAAAAACCTACTATGTGCAAGTACTAGCTAGATTAGTAAGCGTTGAAATAATAATGGAAGTACACAATAAAAGGCTTGTCTATAGGTGCTAAATTTAATGATTCAGTCTTAGCTATCTACAGAAGCTCAGAGTGGAAAATACTCACAAAGAGAATCATTTCCTAAATTAATAGCCATAGCACTTATTTACAACTCTTTCAATGTCTAAATAATGCAGCCAAACTTGTGATACGAGGAAAAAAGCTGACACAGAACTGGGTGTTCACAAGGAAATTGTAGGCTAATAGTAGGTTGCTGTGATCTAGCTGTGATATTGAAAATGTCACTTTTACTTGTTATGTATTATCGCCTCTAAATTCCTTTAAAAGAAAAAATCCAAAGATCACCTGACATAGCATCAGTCAATTACTATTTGTTTTATTGTTCCAGTCAATGGCTGGTAAAGTATACCTCATTACAGCTCCTGAAAGCTCTATTCTTCTCCTTTTATGCCCAGAAACCACCTTGGTGGTATTCAGTTTGGCAGAGGTAGAGAAATAAAGTTAGTAGGAGTAATCACACAGTTGCCTGCTGTGAAGAAGAGTGAGTTTTATTTACAGCACAACACTCTTATTTGGTTTAAGAGAACTGCATCAAGTAAAAATTCTTCCTAATAGACTTAGTAGAAATACAGGCTGTTGTCAGAACTGATTATATCAAATAGAAACACTTGAAAACTAATGTTGCCTTGGTATCACTTCCAAAAATGCATAACAGGTGTACAAAGGGCAGTAATACTCACAGATCTTAAATAGTTCTCAAATTATAAAAGTTTATGATAATAATTTCTTTATTTAATCACCATGGTTGCAAAATGCTGAGCTGGATTTCATGAAATGCTGTGGCTACAGAAATTTAATATTAATTTTATGTTTATATATTAATATAAATATATTAAAACAATACATATAATGGGGATGAATTAACATAAATGCATATTTTATATTATTTGTCTAAGTATTCTGAGGTGAGGTAAGTTTTGGAGCCTAAAAGACAAATTGGCAGTAAACATATCCTCTCACGAAGTTTATTCTCTCACTAAAATATAAAATATAATGCAATCAGAGAAATATTTAGGCTCTAGATATAATGGACCTATCAATATAAAATTGGTCATTTCTTAGAAAATAATAAGGCGTTAGTTTCTTCTTGAATTGAAACTGACTATTGTGGTTAAGGTAACAGCTTTATAATAGTATTAATATTTATGATCTTCTTGTACATTTATTCACATTACCATCACCAAAGTGCACAAGATTTCCACCAATGTTCTTATATTGCTTTTAGACTGCCTTTCTTGCACCATCTGTGTCCCTTCGTACACACCCTTGGTGATGTCACTTTGTTATTTAGGACCGAATTTTAACTACATCACTATTTATTCCTTCCTTTCTATACTATTGAGTGAGATTACACAAAATATACATAAATAAAGCCTGTAAATCTATGTATATAATTGTATTTCAAAATGTTTTCAAATATGACAGCAAATAACTGTCAGGAATATGATGAAATATATATCTTGTTATCAGTTAAGTACAAAAAGAGGCCAAACATCTTTCTTCTTTATTGATTTCTTGATGCATGAAATGCTTTGTGTCAGCTTTTTCAAAGAAAAGGAAAATAAAAATAAAGAACTTTCCTAAATTCCCATTAGTCTTTGAAAATGAAAGTCCAGTTCCAGATAATGAAGTTAAACACTGAAAAATTTAAATTGTATCAAAATAAGCTACATTAGGCAACAATTTTTTATTATAATAATGAATAGAGATGCCTGGAAAATTGAAATTCCTAGATAATTGAAAAAGTGCATTTACAGTATTTCTCAAGCTCAACCAACACCAACATTTATATGGCTTAATAATCAAATACTGAATCTTTCTTATTGAAATTTCATATCTTTCTCTTTTCATATCCTTTAAATAAAAGAAAAATACCCAAGATAACAAAGAGTTGAAATTTAGAAAAATGAACTTATATGTTGATAGATCAGAAATAAAATGATTAAGACACTTAAAGTGTGTAAGGTTATGATTTAGTCAATTTAAAAATGTAATTTTGAAGAAATAATTTTGAATGGAAATATTTTAAGTGGTTTTATATTATCATTATAGGTTGCTGCATTATATATAGGCTAAAATAAGATACGCTAATGTATATTCTGATAAAAAAAAAGTTAGCTTTCACATTGCTACCTTTTTCGTTTGTTTGTTTATTTGTTTGTTTGCTTTTGGGCCACACCCGGATGACTGAGGAGTTACTCCTGGCTATAAGCTCAAAAATCGCTCCTGTCTTGAGGAACCATATGGGACACTGGGGGGTTGAACTGTGGTCAGTCCTAGGTCAGCTGAGAGCAAAGCAAATGTCCTACAACTGCACCACCACTCTGGCCCCAACATTGTTACATTTTTTAATTTCCTTTTATTTTGTATAATTTTTAACTACCATGATTACAAACATGCATAAGGTTGATTTTCAGGCAAGTACTTCTAATACTATGTTAAATAGAGTGGCTAGAGGAGCAACCTTGTTTTGTACATATTTTAGAGAAAAAGTTTTTAGTTTCTCTTCATTAAGTATAATATTTGGCACTGGCTTGTAATAATTGGCTTAATTATATTGAGAGAAGTTCCTTCTATTCCCATATTGCTTAGTTTTTTTTTTCATGAATAGGTGTTGGACCTTGTTAAATGCTTTCACTCCATCTATTGATATGATCATAGATTTTTATTTTTTTCATTTGTTGTTATGCTGTATTATATTGATTGATTTGCATATGCAAACCAACATTGCACCTCTGAAATTAAACCTACTTGGCCATTGTGTATGACCTTCTTGATGAGGCATTGGATCTTATTTGCTTGGATTTTTGTTGTTTCTTTGGGCCACATCTGGTGATGCTCAGGGGTTTCGCCTGGCTATGTGCTCAGAAATCACTACTGGCTCGAGGGACTATATGAGAGGCTGGGCATACATTCTACGCAAGTGCAGGCAAGGCTCTTGTGCCACTGCTCCAGCCCAGTATTTGCTAGGATTTTGGTAAGGATCATTGCCTCTGTATTCCTCATGGATATTGGTCTGTAGTTTTCATTTTTTGCAGCATCTCTTTCTGGTTTTGGTATCAGGGTGATGTTAGCTTCATAAAAAACTATTTAGGAGTGTTTCTTTCTTCAACTCTTTCAAAGAATCTGACAAGTTTGTTATAAGTCCTTTTTAAAGATTTGAAAGAATTATTTAGTGAATCTATCTGAGCCTGGGATTTTTCAAGGGAAAATTCTTTTGGTTACCATTTTAATTTCAAAGTGATGACTCTGTTTAAATATGCTAGATCATCATGATTCAACTGTGTAAGATTTTGAGTTCAAGTATTTATTTATTTCTTATATTGTGACATAGTTTCTCAAATTAGTCTCTGATTCCCTCTTGAATCTCTGTAGTATTTCCCCTTTTAATTTCTATTTAGTTTATTAAATTTCTATCTCCCTTTCATTGTGAGTTTTGCTAGTGGTTTATGATTATTGTTGAATTTTTCAAAGAACTAAATTCTGATTTTATTGATTTTTTTGAATTGTTCTTTGGATTTTCACTTCATTGTTTTCTGCTTCAATCTTTGTTAATTCCTTCTGCCTACCTATTTTACTTCATTTTCTCAATCACTTTCTAATTTTGTAAGTTGTGCCATTAAGCTGCTTATGTAGCCCCCGTTCCTTCTGGATATTTGCTTGTAAAGCTATTAATTTTCCTCTTGGTACTGCTTTGGACATGTCCCACAAATTCTAGTAATTTGTGTCTTCATTCTTATTTGTTTCCAGAAATCTTTTGATTTTGTTTTTATTTTGTCTCTGACCCACTGGTTGTTCAGTAGTGACCTGCTCAATTTCCAGGTGTTTGCATTTTTTCCTCTGTGTATGTTTGTAGTTCTCTTCTAATTTCAGTACATTATGATCTGAGAAGATACTTTGTACAATTTCAATCTTCTTGATTTTATGGAGGTTTGTCTTATGGGCCAGAATGGGGCCTATCCTTTTTTTCTGGGGGTGGAAAGACTATATATATATATATATATATATATATATATTTGCTAGCCCACTTCTATTTCTCCTTTTAGAGCTAGGATATTCTGGTTAGGTTTCATCCTCATTGTCCTATTAATGCATGACAGGGTGATGTTGATGTCACTCACTATTGTGTTAATATTGATTTCCTCTTTCAGATTTTTAAATTAATTGGCATCCTCTTGAAAAAATTTACTTTAGTTTTGCTAAAATGTAAAGCCTTTCGAGCAATTCAAGGTCTCAGCTTCCTATTCAAAGGTTGGAAAGGCACTTAAGCACTTAAGTAACAATAATAAAGAGAAGTGTGGTTATATTTAAAAAATAGTTTGTAATGTTACTCTTATAAAATGTAACCTTTAGTAGTTTATTTTTCACAGGCATAACATGTATAGTTATATATGTGTATAAAAGTAATAGAAAAATAACTTTCACTTGTATATGAAAAATTCACTTAAGCCCAAGACTCTACCAGTCTCCTTTTTCTAAATGTTTAATGAAATACTAAATAGATTAGTGATGAGTACATTACATTTAATGATTCAAGAAATTGGATTACTTTGAATTCTGATCTTTTATTATTTTATATTGAAGATCAGACACTCTAATCTTCTATCAGGAATATTAAGTTTATATGACAATTTCACATTTTATGCAGATTTTTCTTCTTTCTATTAAAAGACTGAGGACTTTTTGGTGATGGGAGTTCCCCTGATTTTATGTTAATTTGTACCTAAAATATGATTGCCAACGATATGTAACCCAACATGTTTAAAAATAAAAATTATATTAAAAAAAGACTATTTTAATAAATTTGAATACCACCTTAGATGTTTATAAAAATTAATTGATTTTATATTTTCATAGATTATTGTGCGAATATATGAGAATATGTTTTAATAAAATTGAACTGCTGCATTCTTTATTCACATTTATATATGTCCACTGTTTAATAAAAGAATTTGCACACAAGGGGCTACCTCTATATTTAATAGTGATGGCAACCAGTTATTAACTAAGTAATTGATAATTAGCAAGAACATAAATCAAGAGATAGTTATTAATTATTTTATATGTGGAAACATTAAAATTGAATATAGTTCTGAAAAGTATTCATTTCCAAATAAAAATTTGAATTCTAGAGTGACCATATATCGCTGCAAATATATGTATAAATATACTACATGTATAGATGCTACACGAATAAAAATGAAGATATACTACTTTTATAAAAATGTAAAAGATACTTTTCCTTCATCCAGACATTAAAAGTAGAGAGCACAAACTATATGATCAAAATGTTTAGAAATTCTTCCATTACAGAATAAAAGCAAATTAAAAGATTGTATTAATTCAGAAATAATTAAATTACTTCTAAATTAAAATAAAGAAAAATTTTAAGTAAGATAAAAGTGTGCTTTAAATATCTATCTTTTTAATCATGGAGATCTATACCTCAAAGGTTAAGGATTTTAAATATTTAGCAAAATGTACCTTTTAACCTTCTCTCTCTCAGAAGGCAATACAAACTATTCAGTTCATTAAATTAATCCTTGGTGACCACAGCAGAATAAAAATTTTATTTCTTTAGCATGCAAATGATGCTATTAATGCCTGGAAATATACAGCACAAAAATCATTTACTTATCTAAGTGAATTTTGGTCTGAACCTTCAGTCTATTTCATGTAAAAGCAATAAAAATTTAAAACAATGTAAAATTTAGTCAGGCAGAAAATGCAAGACAGGTATTTTTTGAATTAAAATTTTGTTTTAAAGTTTGTTTTGGTTCGGGTATGGAGATTTGCCATAAGATTTGTTTTAGCTGTGGATTTTGAACATCTTACAAATTTAATAGAATTAGAAACCTTGAGGATAAAACCTTTAAGTGATCTTTGGACTGTGACATAACTTATACATAGATATTGCAAAGAATAAACATATGGTTAGCTCTTGAAAGTATATATTATATATAAAACTATATTACTTTTAGATCTAGATAATTATTTCCAAAATTCTACAGAAGATTCCTATGCTGAGTTCCCTCTAATATTAATGACTAGAATAAATATTATCTTTGTTGCAATTATTTGATAAACATTGATACACTGATATCAACATTATCATTGTTATTATTTTGCAGTGCTGGCGACTAATTCATTTTTCATATATCCAGACTATATATTTTACCATTAAGTCACATTCTTGCTATTTCTTACTATTCTGTTGCTATTGCTACTATTATTATTAACATTATAAACAACTTTTTTGGTCACATTTTCTGTGTTTAATCCTCAAGAATCACTCCTAGTGGAACTCAGTGTATCATATGCAGTGCTGAAATCAGAGTCATATCAAATTGATCATATTGATCATATATTGATTATATTCAATGTAAGTGCCTTATTTTCTGTACTATATTACTCCAGCCCCAAGATCTTAATAGTAAGCAATGTAATGCTTTATAAATTTTTCTATTAAAATTGTTCCAGTTTTGACCATTGCGTGAGCTATTTTAGTTAACTTCTCAAACCTTTTCATGGAAACCTATCAATTTTTTGAGTCCTTTGTGACTATAAAGATAATATAGACTCCTCTTGTATATTTTTTGTTTTATTTTTTAAATTAACTCTTCCTTAGAACCTCTATTGGTTGGTTTGTTTCTTCTTCTTCTTCCTTTATTTATTTATTTATTTTTGGTCACAACTGGCTGAGCTCAGGGGTCACTCTTGACTCTGTGCTCAGAATTCGCCCCCGGCAGGCTCAGGGGATATATGTGTTGCAGGGAATCGAACTGTTGTCCGTACTGTGTTGACCATGTGAAAGGCAAATGCACTACTGCTGTGTTATCACACTGGCCCCTGTTTGTTTCTTTGGAATATAATATAAAATCATTGTAGGAGCTCTACTTTGATTATTATTACTAGGTTCTTGTTGTTTCTAAGCCAAGTTAATAGAGTATGTAGATTATATGTATGTACTTACCCATTCATACACACACATATATATACAAATATTTTTCTCTTTATGCCTACCTATATCTACATTAAACCAAACATATGTTCATTTGTTTCTAACTAATCTATCACAAATCTATCAGTCTAATATTCTTCCTTTGTGAATATTCCCTCCAATAGTAAGAGACCTGTAAGAATATTATAATAGTAAGAATAGTAAGAATATTCCCTCCAATAGTAAGACACCTGGTTCCCACAATGTTAGTCAATTACTTTAATTATTAAATTCCAGTTTCATATTTAGGACATTCAGAATTGTCAATTAACATACCAATGGAAAAATAACTTTGTCAAAGAAGAGAACAACTGTTGTGTAGTGTTAATTATTCCAGTTTCATAGATCACATTTACTTCTGAAGAGATTCACTTAGCTTTTATTTTTAGTTTTTGGGCCATACCAGGCAGTTAGTTACTCAGGGGTTACTCCTGAGGAATCTTGCTCAGTAATCATTCCTGACAAGCTCAGGGGATCATATGAGATGTCAGGTATCTAACCCAGGGTGGCTACGTCCAAGACAAATTTCCTACCTGCTGTGTTATTGTCCTGGCCCTCATTTAAACTTATCAGAATTCAGCTTCATCTTAGTTTATTTTTAACACAGTTATAATATTTAGAATAATGTGTCATATTCTACACTTTTATACTATTCCTTTTCTATCTAAATATATATTTATTAATGTATACTCACCTTTCATGTTTTAAGATTACGGGGGAGGTTGGGGCCGGGGCGGTGGCACTAGAGGTAAGGTGTTTGCCTTGTTAGCGCTAGCCTAGGACAGATAGCGGTTCGATTCCCCCGGCGTCCCATATGGTCCCCCAAGCCAGGAGCGACTTCTGAGTGCATAGCCAGGAGTAACCCCTGAGCTTCAGTGGGTGTGGCCCAAAAACCAAAAAAAAATAATAGAGATTACAGGGGAGGTAATAATAGATAGTAGAAAATTCAACATTGAACTATGAACTATTATATACAATCCTTTGAGTATTCTAAAAAGTTTGTGTTTTAACTATTCAACCCTATTCAAATGCATACTCCTAAGTGACATATATTTTCTTTTCTTGTAATATTCTATTTTCCAGCTATCATGTAGTTGGAATAATATAGTATACAAATTTTTCATTTGAGAGGACAGTACTTTATTTGGTTTGTGAATTGATGCTGCTGAAATCAGTATTTTCCTGTATTGTCATTGATAGGAAGTTTTAATATAGGAAAGAAATTACTGGTTTCTGATTTAAAAAAAGAAAGAAAAAAGAAAAGAAAATATTTTCTAAATTAGCTTTACTCAGCTATATTTTTTAGATTTATTCATGTTTTTGAGACACAATAGCTGCTCTTTTTGTAGTTATTAAGTCATCACATGAAAATATTGCAGTCTATTGATCTATTAAAGGACTTTTTTTTACAATATTAAATACAATTACAAACATTTTATGCAGGTTATGTGTAGACATAATTTTAAAATCAATAAGCAATATAAACAAGATTATAATCATTGGATTATTTCCAAAGCCTACATATTGGTAATTTAGGAAATTATCTAGATGGTTATACCAATTCTATTATCACCAGCAATGATGATCTGGTTTCTGATTATTTTTGTTAGAAATTGATATTTTATTGATTCTAATAAGTATGAAAAGTTACCTTATTAATGCTTTAAATTGAATTTCCCTAATGAAAATTTTATTGGATGTCATTCTTCTCACTCCTAATTTAGTTACAGAAGCTTGGCCATTGTTTGATCCCTTCACCCCACGTTAGTAGGAAAGTGGAGCTTGAGTCTCGCATCATAGACCACTCTTAGACCACTTGGCCATCCTGACACCCACACCCCCATGTTTCTAGAGTTCACCAGCATTGATCCTTGAAGGCAAAGCCAAAAGTTGAGCCTTAGCACAGATAGATATGCCAGTTCCCACATGCACAGTTAGCAAAGGAAATCCAAACAAAATAAATTTAGGATATGATCTAAATAATTTAGTTATCTGATGATCTCTTAGTTTTACTAAGTTGAAGATAATTTTTAGCACTTTAAATACTCTATTGTATGGTTTTCAGGGCTTTCTAATTCAACTTAGTACTTCAGAATCCCTTGTCTTTTCATGCTTAAGGTGAACATTAAACATTTACCAACTGACGTGTGTGCAAAAACTAGCACCTCCTCCTCATCTTTGAAAGCTCTCTATATAATCAGCACTCAACCTTCAAGGTGAAGATAATTAGTATGTTAGTATAACTAATAGCTAGAAGATGATGTATTCCTTCAGAACTGGTGGTATAAGAATACTGAAGGTAAAGCTTCAATCCTACTCAAAAATTTCACAGCTAAGTCAGGAGATAGAAAAGAAAATACAGAATCCTGATAAATATTATAATAGAAGTCCTATAAATTTGCCCTTATCCTTATACATTCAAACATTTCTTTGTTTATGTTAACCTTATTTCACCTATTTTGTTTCTTATCATAATACATTTCTTCAGAATATTTTAACTCAATATATAACATCATGATGCAAGGTCTATAATAAATGATTTTATTCACTACCTAATTTCAAGACTATCATGATCCTTTTTTTTTGGGGGGGGGTCACACCTGGCAGTGCTCAGGGGTTACTCCTGGCTCCATGCTCAGAAATTGCTCCTGGCAGGCACGGGGGACCATATGGGGCACTGGGATTCGAACCGATGACCTTTTGCATGAAAGGCAAACGCCTTACCTCCATGCTATCTCCTGGGCCCCATATCATGATCCTTTGAGTAGATAATAGCTGTTCAAAAGGTTTGCAGAATAAACTTTTAGATCTTATTGCTATATAAATGACACTTAGCAAATAAAAATTATCTACCTCTCACTCAGAACGTGAACTTTTATTTCAGAAACCTTTATATTAAGGATTTCTTTACACTGCGTGTAGATTGGTGCTTTATATTTAGAACTACACAACTTTTAAATAAAATATCTTGATTTATTGAGGCAGACCCATTGGTTGTTATGCAAGAAAAATTATGACACTATATGGACTAATCGCTCAACTGCTAAAATCCCTGAAGATAATTATAAAATCTACATACACGTAGTGAGCATTTATTATGCTTTAAAATTTTATCATACGTGAAAATAAAAGTCTAGTGTGAAATTTAAAATTCTAATATAAAATAATTACTTAAAATATCAAGAAGGAAATTCATCTTTGGTTAGAATTGACTTGAATTATTTGTATGAGTATAATAAAATAGGAATATCTTACAGTTATATCAATACACGTCTTTAATTACTGATTTTCTTTGCTTTTGGTTTTTGGGCTACACCCAGTGATGCTCAGGGGTTACTCCTGGTTACGCACTCAGAAATCACTCCTGACTTTGGGGACCATATGGTATGTTCTAGGTCAACACATGCAAGGAAAAGAACCTACCGCTTGTGCCATCGCTCAGGCCCCTTAAATTACTGATTTTAAGGCACAGATAACATTGCCAGGTGTGGGAAATTAAAATATACGGATAATATTTATTATTATTAAATATCATTATTAAATAAATTATTATTACATAATAAATATTTCATATTCCTCATCATTTATTCTATAAAGGATTTAATGTTTAGGGTTGATTTCTTATCAGATGTTAAATATACTCACATAAATTAGTTTTTTCCAGGGTAAAGTATGAAGGTTACAAGAAAACATGAAAGCTTCCATCTTTATAATAGGAGTTGGAGCAAAACTTTACTGAAGATATTTATAATTAAATAATATGTGCATGTAATATTTTTACAGAATGAAGAAGTCAGCTAAATTTTTAATTTATTTCAACCTTTAGTACATACCGTCTGTATAAGGCATGTTATCTTGGAGAATATGTATATAAAGATATATAAAGATATTTTTTCTCACCAGTCTTCTAAAAATATACAGCATAATATTTATTCTAAATGTTATCTGAATATTTGTCTTATATTTTCATTTTATTTCGATAACTGAAATAATCTTGTGTGCTAAGTGCTTAGAATTTCTCCTTGAATATTCTATTCAGTGTGGGGACAGTCAAACTGAGTTCTGTCAATTAACTAACATGTGCATTCTTTCAATTGCCTTCAGTCAAATGGTTTACCCATTTCTCCAAAGCAGCCAGATTTCAATGCTTGTAGGGGCAATATAAATGACTAAGCCCCTGGACTTATTGTAGATAAATTTCTATGTTCCATCCTTTCTTCTGAACCTCAATGGAATAGTCTGTTTTAAAATCTCTGCTACAACCACATTAAACTTTAACTTCTCTATGGTTGCAGATTTTCTACACTTCCCTTCAGGATTTTTTCCCCAAATGTATTCCTTTATATTTTAATGCAGTCTGATTTCTTTATCAGTATCAATGTCTTGGTAACAGACTGAACTATTTACTCCAAGTGATGTAGAAAGCATAATTAAAATACAAGTTTAACTCTTGTTGAGCATGAAGGAAAGGTAGCCCTGGCATATTGTGGTAATTTTAAGTATTTAAAATTTTACTGTTGGTAAAAAATAAATTCTTTAATGACTACAGTTTTCCATGTTTAAAGTAAAGTTATAATTGTGATTATTAAAAATATCATATTGAATATGCAATATTTATGTCCTGAAAGAAACTAGAGTCTGAGTGATTAATTAGAAGTATAAATATCAGAGGGTTTCACAGACCACCTCCATGTAAAGATGTCATATATACATATATTTATGAAGTATACTCTCTTAATTAAAAAAATAATTTACTTGACTAAGGAGGGAAGCTGGATAGGTGATTTATGGAATACTCTTTTTCTTAATTCAGGCACCACCAAGGAGCACCCTAAATGAGTTAGGTCCTAATATTGCCTTGGGACCAATTTGAACTAGAGTGGGATCATATGGTACCCTGATGACTTGGAAGCAGCAACAACTTGCTTTCAGTGCAGGTTTTCCCCTATCCTCACGTAATGGTGAGATGAAACTAGAAGATGCTCTGTGACAGCCTAACTTCAACATAAGATCTCTGAAAAAAAAAACAAAATTTCTAATTACAGTAACCTGTCAGCAATGATTGTGATCAAGGAAAATTTTTCTAAAACCATAAAGAGTTTGGGATTAGATAATTTAGTATGCTTGGATCCTGAAGTCAATTTTATGGAAGGACACTTTATGTTAGGGTCTCCCTGTATAT
>PVKC010013338.1:6540-23133 GCA_004027635.1 Crocidura indochinensis
GTTTAGTTTAGATTAGTCACATTTTAAGAGGGGTGAGAGATAGGGAAAGTGGATTCGATTTTATTGCCTTTGAACTTCCTGGTCAGGCTGCAGAGGGCATGAAGGAATAAAGAAGAGGGAAAAAGCAAAGGGTCCATGAAAGAGCTTTTCTGGAGGACTCACCAGCAAACTTGCACCTTTCCAAATCCAGCTCCTCCTCACTCCCTCCAAAGCACCTCCATACTACCCCAGGCCTACAGGGGCCCCTGGCTACCGGCTATCCACCCTGGCCTTACCTAAGGACTCAGAGCACAGAGTCCAGGTAGAACATGCATGAGTGGTGGTACTGGATGGGTAAGTGAAAGACAGTGCAGGAAGGAAAGATGGCCAGAAAGGAGAAGAGGACACAGCCCTGAGTGTTGGGGAACTGGAGGGGCAAGGACACGAGAGATCAGGGGACAATTCAAGGTTTCTAAGCAAAGCGAAGAAGGAAATGCCTCTGCTCGAGTGGACCCATGAGAAGCCTGCAGGTTGGTGCTGGCTGCTGTGAGCCGTCAAGGAGGGCCCATTGGGGAGACTGCCAAGGAGGACAAAGTTGGCAAGGTTTAGGCGGAAGTAGGGAACAGTCAAAAACCAGGTGTCATGCCAGTCACTTCATCTCTCACCCTTTGAGTTTCTTCTTTTAAAAGGGGGTCAGTGGGCAGTGGAGGGAGAAGAAGGAGAAACACAAAACACACGGTGAGACAGTTTCATTCTCCCTCAGACAAGATAAATATTTACATGCCCGTCCATGAGCTGACTTGGGCACGCCCGGGTCCGGGGCACCTGGGTTAACACTGGCGTCTTGTTCTGGTCCGTGGCCAGAGCATTGCTTGAGGATGCCAATGCAGCCTTCTAGCTTGCCCATTTGGAACCAAATGAACCTCATTTGACAGTAGTGGAAAAGCTGATGGCTTCCAGGACCTGCCAGCTCATGCTGAGACCCCCCTGGGGCCTGCCTGAATGGAGAGACCCCCATTACCCCCATTCTGCAGATGCAGACACAGATTCGGCAAGGTCACAGGGGTTACAGTGCACAGAAAGGAAACAAAGCTGAGCTACAGGAGAGAGTTCTCAAGGATGACAAGTACAGTCAGAGGGCAGGAGCCTGTTAGCATGGGATGGGCATTCCCCTGGGGACACTGGTCTTGCTCATAGAGTTCAAAGTCAAGGTCTTGCCTGTCTGTGCATGACAGACATTGGTTTAATCTGCAAGGGCACCTAACTGGGATGGCATGAAAAGCTATGTGGAAATGTCATGGTGTACGTTCCAGACTGGAATCATGAGGACTTCGGGGGCTGGGAGGGCAGACTCTGCAGGATCCGCACCCCAAACCCCATCTTTGCATTGCACACATCCCTCCAACACAGAGCCCTCAGCACTTGCCCCTGAGCAGCAGGTTTGTGTGTAGCCCCCAAACCACAATCCACATCTGGTTACATCAGAAGTCAAGAGCAGAGGTGAGACGCCACATCTTTTTTATTTTTTTTTAATTTTCTTGAGAAAGGATGTCATTTTTTTTTTTAGTTTTTTAAATATCTTTATTTAAACACCATGATCACAAATATTTTAGTTGGGTTTCAGTCATGTAAATAGCAACCCCCCCTTCATCAGTGCAGCATTCCCATCACCAATGAACCAATTCTCCCTCCTCCCCACCCCACCACTACCTGTACTCTAGACAGGCTTTCTACTTCCCTCATTTATTCACTTTATGATAGTTCTCAATGTAGTTACCTCTCTAACCGCACTCACCACTCTTTGTGGTGAGCTTCATGTCGTGAGCTGGACCTTCCAGCCCTCCTCTCTTTTGAGATGCCACATCTGTAATAGAAGTCTCAGAGGCAGGCAGTAGGGATCCCCAACATCCAGCAGCCTGATGTCTAAACACAGAGTTTTGGGTGCTAGTGAGGTCAGTGAGGTCAGAACCCCGAGGTTCCGAAGACAAGAACCGAACTCACACCTGCATCTCCTCTCCTGAGAAGGGAGACGCTAGTGTGCAGAGATAAAGCAAAATGCACCCATCCCTGCTGTCACTGCTTCGGGGATCACACCTGGCAGTACCAGGGGGCAGAGTTATACAGTGATGGGAACTGGAACACAGCCTCAGACATAGCACACAAGTGCATCCCCACTGAGCCACTCCCAGCCTGTCTCACTCCGTAAAACCACACCCCTGTTAAGAGTGAACCCAGCCAGGAACCCCAGAACCCTCTCAGAGACCCAGAGCTGCGCAGTGACAAATGCCTACAGGCATACCCTGCCCTGTCAGATAAGAGAACTCTTACTCAAGCCTGGTTGCTCAACACCATCCATATGTGGGTGTCCTTGCGGTTGCCTTATCCTGTGGGAACCCGGCATGTGGGGCTCCTGGGAAGGGGAGCAGTGGCTCATAAATCAGAGGAGCATGCCCACAGCCCTGCTGTTCTGCACCATGCCAGCCTTGCAGTGGCCTGACCTCTGTGCTGGCTTGAGCAGCCTGTCCTGTGGACTATCTCCTGCAAGCTGTAGCTTAGGTTTCAAGCCATGTTCCCCTGGGTATGACTCAGAGCATCAGTTGTTGTGTTTGTATTATTTTTAAAGCTTTTCATATTTTAAATCAAAAATAAATACCACGCACCCTGGATGTGAGCCATCACAGATGTCTCTGTTGGGCTATTAGAGAGAAAAAGGCCTGAGGAAGTTGACAAAGTGCTTAACTCTTAGACGCCTGCTCTAAGCCTTCATCTCTGTGGGGTTAGCAGCATGGGTCAGAGATCAGGGTGCAGGACTGATGGCTGGTCAAGGCTAAAAGAACGAGATCAACCAGGGGTTCATAATATATTGGGAGTGAAGAAGAGGAAAAGAAAGCTGGCAGGGTGACCCCCCCGCCCCCAGGAGACATCCACAGAGCAAGGCAGAGGTGGCTGTGGAGTTATAAAGATGCTCCCTGGTCAGAATCTCCAAAAAATGAATGCAGGAGGAAGGGTACAGCAACAGAAGCTTCGAGGCTGGGGTGGGGCAACTACCAGTAGGGCAGGCAGCCGGAGGGTGCAGGGACGCACCCAGCCATGTGGGACAGGGTGTGAGGCCTATTGACTTCCGGCCCCTGGCCCCTGGTCCTCCCACGCCTCTGACCATTTGGCATCCTGGGTGGGGTGCCCACAGGAGAGAACGCCCCAATTATAAACTCCTGGTGGTTCTACTTGTCAAATAAACCAGTGGCTACCCTGGGGCTTCCGTGTCTTGTGAGGTAATGAGAGTGGGCTGTCTGGACACGGGCTTGAAGCCAGTGAGGTTTCTGCTTTGGTAGGTAAGGCTCGGCTCCCAGGTAAACTCTCCAAGGTCAGCGTGAGCTCCAGGCTACCAGCTGACCCCAGTCACCGGCCCCATCTCCCCACCCTCCCCTTCCTAACTGGAGCCACACTGGGCTGGCAAGCTCCAAGGTCACCACAGAGATCTACCTTTGAAAGCTGCCACAGCTAAAAGTGGCCATTTCACCTTTGGCCAAGTTTAAGTTCTAGTCACATATGGTCATTGGCGAGGTACTGGTCCACAGAGATATGTGTAATGAGGCAGATTCGTCCACAGTGTCCTTAACCAAAGATAGCCCGCCTCTCTTTTTCTATTTCCCTTTGGAAATATTTTCAGGAAGTACTTTTCTATTCTTTATTTTTCCTCCTAGAGCTCAATTCTCTCTAAAAGATAGGTATAAATGTAACCTGTTGTTACATTTTTCCATTCATAAAAGATAGGTATAAAGAGATGTACAGTGGTTAGGGAACTTGGCCTTTGCATTTAGTCAGCCTGGGTTTGATCCCCAGTATCTCAGATGAACCCCTGAGCCACTGAGGGTAGAGCCAGGAGTTACTCTTGAGAACTGCTGGGGGTAGGCCAAAACCAAATAAATAAATAAATAAATAAATAAATAAAAGATAACACATTCTTTTTCTAAGACTAAGCATCAATGCAGTCTCTTGGGGCAACTGATAAAGGGAACCCTCCTCACCCCTAAAACCCTGCTGCAGAAGGCACAGAGATAGTTGACAAACCCTGAATAGTTTGCTTTTTTAGTTTTTTGATTTTTTATTCTTTTGGCTTTTGGGTCACACCCAAGAGCGCTCAGGGGTTACCCCTGGCTCTGTGCTCAGAAATCGTCCCTGGCAGGCTAGGGGGACCATATGGGATGCCAGGAATCAAACCGGGGTTTGTTCTTGGTCGGCCATGTGCAAGGCAAATGCCATATTGCTGTGCTATCTCTCCGGCCCCCCTAAAGAGTTTGCTTTCAATGTAACAAAAGACTAAAAAAAAAATCAGCAGTCAGTTTTTTAATGATTCAGTTCAGTCACTCCACTGTGGGTGGGAGGGCAAAGCTAGAAAACAGGACCCACCATTTTCCTCTCTTTCTAGCCACTTTTGGCTGGACCTGTTGTTACATTTTTCCATTCATAAATGAGTTTAGAATCCTTCCATCTGAAAAGAGGTCAAGGTCTGGGACCAGAGTCATAGTATAGCAGGTATGGATGACATTTGCCTTACATGTGGCTAATCTGGGTTCAATTCTCAGAATCCAATATACTCCTCCAAGCCCACTTGGGAATAATTACTGAGCACAGAGATAGGAATAATCCCTGAGAACAGTTGGGTGTCTCACACACACACACACACACACACACACACACACACACACACACACAAAACAGTTCCTAACAAAGAAAAATATGTGATGCAAGAGCTGCATATTATTAAGCATTAGTTTTTTTTTAATTTTAACTCAGGTATATCACTTAGAAATAGAACTAAAGGGGAGAGAGATAGTGCATTCAAGCACTTGCCTAGTGTGTGGCTATGACTGATTCATATCCCAGTACTGCACAGAGCACCACCAGTCATGGCCCCATGCCCCAAGCACCACTCCACCAAATAATTTTTAATGACATGAAAAGAGGAACTGGTACAATAGTACAATGGATTGGACATTTGCCTTGCATACAGCTGACCCAGGTTCTATCCTTGGCATCCCATTTGGTTCCCCAAGTTTGACAGGAATGAACCCTGAAAGCAAAGCTAAAAGTAACCCCTGGGTACCACTGGCTGTGTCACACACACACACACACACACACACACACACACACACACACACACACACACACACACACACATACCACCCCACCCCACAGAGAGAGGGAGGAGAAAGGGAGGGAGAGAGAAAGACTTTCCAAGTAAGTTTATAATGTGTACCAGCTTTGGAGCATCCTATGTATTTGAACACCACATGTGGGGGACAGCATTCTGCAAATGTCCAGGAGACACTGATCGAAGCATCCACTTAATGTGCATGCCCAACATGCCAGAAATGGTTCCTCTTGTAAGCAGTCCGAAAGGCAACCCAGTGAGGTTTTTCAGCCCGATTCTATGGATGAAGATACTGAGGTTCTGAAAGTTTTAGTCCTTATCTCAAGTCTTGCAGGATTTGAACCCTGAGCTGTCTGACCTGGAAGTCGGGTCCCCATCCCAAACCACTCTTGTCCTCAAGTGACTGTTTCTTAAGACAATCAGATAAGCATTTGTTCTTAGTCATGGTGTAAGCACTACCACAAGCTCTGCTCTGTCTTGACCTTCTGAGTCCTTTCTTTTGTCAGGCCATGGGGTTAGGGACTATAAAATTAGTCTATCCTTCCCAGTATTACTTGGTGCTCTAACAAAAGGGAAAACAAAAACAAAAACAAAACAAGAACCAGACCAACAAGAGACCATAAAATCCAGAGTTGATATGGGCCTGAGACTATGGTGAGGAAAGCCAGTGGTCTAAGCTCATTACACTCCCCAACTTGGTGAGGAATCCACAGAAAACAGCACTTACTGCACTTGGGGTTCAGGTAGAGACTTCAAGATCAACTGCTGTAAGGAAGAAGTTTCTTTTCTTTTTTGGGGGGGTCACACCCGGCAGTGCTCAGGGGTTACTCCTGGCTCCATGCTCAGAAATTGCTCCTGGCAGGCACGGGGGACCATATGGGGCACCGGGATTCGAGCCGATGACCTTTTGCATGAAAGGCAAATGCCTTACCTCCATGCTATCTCCCGGGCCCTGGAAGAAGTTTCTTTATTTGTGAGTCTTTCATCCCCTTTCCATTGAAATGAAAAATGATAATATTGCTAATTCGACCAAGGATTGGTACAGGGACCCAGAGAGGGATAAAAACACAAGTGTTCTAGAGAATCTACTGAGTCAGGAACCAGGCAGGTCTGGGAGAGGGAAGGGTCATCTCTCCACTGTGTGGGCCCACTGTCCCCCTCATCTGCGTGTCCTCACTGACTAGTTCAGACCTCAGCCTAGGCTAGAATTTCCAACCATGAGGGAAGGGTCCTTTGGACCATCTGATGTGGTGGTCACCCACCACTATGTGTGGCTACCAAGAACCTGAGATGTGGCCAGGGTCTGAGGACCCAGATCTGGCAATTTGTTGACTTTCAGTTCCTGGAAGCTTGCAGCAGCTTTGTGGGAAGCAGGCATGGCGGAGTCTCATCTGCCCTCACCAGTGACCATCATGGAAAGAGCCAGAAACATGAGCAAGAAACTCACCACAGTCCTGCATGGTGAGTTCCAGAGGACAGCTAGGGGTCCATTGGGTGATCCCTTGGGGGATTCTAGCTAAGGGACCTGAGGAGGTAGTACAGATACACTTGCCTTTCTCATGCCCAGCCTGGGTTAGATTCTTAGATCTGCATGATCTCCTGAATATAGCTGGAACCTAGTCCCCAGGACTCACAGCTGAGCATTTTCTATGCCCCTGAGCTCTCATATTGAACCACTAGTCCAGCAAACAGAGAATTACCAGAAGAGGCTCCTTAGAACCATTTCCCCTCCCCTCCCTGCCAAAGGTAGACTAAGGAGAAAAGGAAGAATAAAAATAAGGAGAAATAAGAATAAGGAGAAATGGAGGTACTGGAAGCTGAGGAGGAGAAGCACATGACATAGAAGCCATGAATGACGCCTTCAGAGGAGCAAACACTGGTTGTGTGTCTGTTGTTTCCTTTCCCACCAATGGGCTTGTCAGCAGACCAGCCGTTTCAGCTGGATTTTTACAAACCTCAGCGGCCCCCAGCAAGCTCTCAGCCTCCACCAACCCCTTCCAGAGGGCTCCGAAAGTGCTCAGCCAATGCCAAGTGTGCACACACCAAGGGGTCTGAGAGCCAGCTCCCACATCCAACAATACACCAGGCAACTCCTGGCCCAGGGGTGCCCACCAGCCCCTATTGGCAGCCAGCCTGCATCACATCTCGACAGGAAATGCAGAGAAGACAACATGGCCCCGTGGAAATCCCCACCAGGCTCCACGCCAGCAGTGAGTCAGCGGGGCTGGCCAGCCTGGGGCCTCCCACTCTCCACCAGGCCCCAGGGGCCAGGCTGCAGACAGCTGCACAGCCCCACCACACAGTCCAGACACAATTCTTAGCTGGAGCTCAGGAGGCCTCTGAGCCAAGCAGTGTCCCCTGTGAAACCCAAGTCCCAGGCTGTGGGTGGGGAAGAGCCCTAAAGGGCATCCTCAAGGGTAGTTTGGAGGTCATGTTCAGAATCTACGTACTTCCCCTTTCCAGGCCTGCCCTCACCTCTGGGGGAGCAATGGGGGAACCAAGGAGGAAACTCCCCATCCCTCTCTGGGCAGCACCATTCTCAACCCTCAACCCTGCTCCCTGTAGAGCCTATCTGACAGTACACTGGGATTCCCTTTCCATTCTTACCAGGGCATGAGTTTCATACTTGCAAAGAGAGTCTGAGAACAAGCGGAGCTGACATGAACCAACCCAAAGACACAGCATGGATGGCTCAAAGACACACAATTGCTTTCCAATTATATCCTGGCAAAAGTCACTGTTGGTCTCCATAATCACATTCTAAGCCCCAGGCAAGCTCAACCCCATGCCAAGTTATTTTCCTTTTCCTGGATCCCCCAAGTTCTTCGGGGCTTACACTACCAGCACCAAAGAGAAGAAAGAAAACATTCCTAGTGTTACGCAAGAGGTGTACTGAATCCCAAGTTTTGGAAATCATTAGAAAAAGCCAACCTGTTGTCATTTCACTCTCACAATACCCATTTGCTTGCCTGAGCTTTTCTACGCAGAACCTCTTAAGCAATTTTGTTCCTTTGAGATCATGAATGTCTCGAAAAATAATGTTTTCTCTGCTTTATTCCTCTGTGTGCACAGTGGTCTGAATTTTGTGCATGTCTTGGGCGAATCTGAGCTACAATACAGCCAAGAGGTCCATGGAACCACTTCCATGCTTTGATGGCATTGACCTATGAAGGCCTAACCCCCAAGCCCCAGTCTGCTCTGTACAGATCACCCCTTTCCTGATGCACTCTCTGATGCAGAAAGAACCAGCCTGTGCCATTCTCACTCACTCCCCGCACCTCAACCTTCACTAGGGGGAATCCCTGCCTTTTCACCAGCCCCAGCACTGCCTAAGCCCCCATGGGCTTCCAGATGAGAAACACCCCAAAGTGTGCAACCCAAAACTCAGGGCCACATTCAGTCCATCTGGATTCTCCACTCTCCTCAGTCCCTAAAAGTGGTGGCTGAACTAAACCTATTCAGCCCAGCCTCTATAGCTACACTGAGCAAGGACCTGACTGTGGGCATCTCAGCAGGAGGCACCCATTGCTCAGCTCCGGATGACCCAGTGAGTTTCTCTGGCAAGTCCAGAATTTGTTGGGGTTCCCAGAGAAGGACCACACCTCCACACCCCGAAGCTGACCTCTGCATTGCATTCACAGACAATGTAGGAAGCCAGCAAGTTTATTCCTCGCACTGCATGGAGAGTGCCCAGTGCAAACCCAACACCAACGGGATCCTTCAAACACAGCATTTCCCAAAGTGGGTGATAACTGCTCACTTGTGGCAGACAGAGTGATAGCAGGCACCCTGAGTGCAAATTTTCTTTCCTTTTGCTTCCAGGAAGGTCAGAATGGAGCCAGAACACAGGAATTTGAGGTTACAGACCCAAAACTCGGTCCTTGCAAACCTCTCCAGCCTTACCTGTGAAACCTACTCAGACTGGATGAACCCCAATTCCCACCCCCAGAAGCCAGCAGAGCCTTCAGTCCCATGGGAGAGGGTGGGGGAGCAAGGCACATACACAGGGGACGTGTCTCAGAGCTGGGGAGAGATAAATCCCAGAAGTACTGGGTGGGGTAACCCAGATTGGCTTCCTAAAGGAAGTAAGCATGGGGATTTCCAAGTAGTTGACAACTTTTGGGGAGATAAACTTTATACTTAACTGCTTTCCCATCTCCTGACCTTTGCCCCCAAGTCTGCCTTGCCACTGCCTTTCTTTTTACCTACACATCTCCTCTGGCCTTTTAGATACCCAGGGGGTCTGGGAGAATGACCCTCTCTGATGTCTCTGGGCACTTTCCAGGGGCTGGGAGCAAAGTCCCAGGGAATGAGGGCAGCCACCCTTTTACAGCCAGATTTTCCCACCAGGCACTTGCTCAGCACCTTAAAGTCAACAACAACTGCAATGAGCAATGTAGAGGGGTTTCCCCTGGCCACGCCCCACCATGCCTGGAGGGGCCAAACCCCAACAATGCAATCTCACCCCCAACCCCACACCTCCCTTCTCAGGCATGTGGTGATTGTGGCAAGATTCTGGGTAAAGAAATTCTCTTTTTCTCCTTTGTTTGCTTGTTTGGGGCCATACCTCGCAGCTCAGGGTTACAACATGGTCATTCCTAGTGTGGTGTGCAAGGGACCCTGTGAGACTCAAACCCAGTCTCTCATCTGCAAAACAACCATATCCAGGGCCCACCTGCCACTCTGCCAGACACTGGGGAGGTGGGGTCCCTTTCAGGTCTTTAAAGCAAACCCAAGTCTGCTTCTTCTGAGAGCTATGTCTCAGCTGCTCCTGAAACTCAGCAGTGCCAAGCTCAAGCACCACAGGAGAGATGGTGCTGAACAGGCAGGCACTCAAGGCTGGCCTCAGGAGGGATTTTCAGCCAGGAAACCTGCCTCCCCACTCACAGCTTTTCAAAACAGGAGGAACTACCAGTTCACAAGGGTGTAAATGTTTGCATATTTTAAGGGGAAGACGGTGTTACACACCCACACCTATCAACTGGCTCTACCGCAGACCTGCAGACCTCGGACTCCTATGTTGTCAGCCTTCCCCTGGGGCTGCCCTTGCCCACTATCCCTTCTGACAACTCCCACTTCATCCTTTGCACTTCTGCTACATGTCTCCTCCAGAAAGCTCTTCTGATCACTGTTGCTACCTTATACAGACTCATGTGTCCCTGCCCCCAGCTTCCTTGCTTCCTGCCCCATCTATGAGACACATCTCCTTGCAGGGAGGGGATGGAGCAAAACACCCCATTTGACTAATAGAGTTGGTTCAAAGTGTTCTATTCTGAGGCCAGAGCCATACACAGTAAGAAGGGAGCTTGCCTTGCACATTGCTCACCTGAGTTCAAACCCCAGCATCCCATATAAGTCCACCAGGAGGAAGCCCTGAGCACTGCCAGGTATGGCCCCAAAACA
This sequence comes from Crocidura indochinensis, assembly GCA_004027635.1. NCBI lineage: Eukaryota > Metazoa > Chordata > Mammalia > Eulipotyphla > Soricidae > Crocidura > Crocidura indochinensis. Next base: position 17,078 of record PVKC010013338.1, read on the forward strand.
AAACAAAATCAAATAAAACTCAAAGTGGCCTGTTCTGTGTCACCCTCTCCCAGACCTCCCATGAAGGGCCTGTGAGTGGGCATCTAGTGTGGCCTTTCCTATGCCAAGCAGAGCTCTATATGGCAGGGCCCCAAGTTCGACCATGCCTGTTTTGACTAAAGGCCTCCCTGATACAGGCTGGCCTTGTCTACCAGTCTGGGAAGTGAGAGGGTCTGTGAAATGTACCAGACAGGGGACCTCTGGCACCTAAGAGAAAAGAAATGGGTAAAACAAGGCTAATTTCCTTTCTCCCTGCCCACTGCCAACTCTGTCAGCAATGGCACAGCCTGCCCGTCCAGGGCTGAGCACTGCCCAGGAGCTCAAGGCAAGAAAGAACTGAAAATGCAGCCAACAGGGCAGAACACATCCCCAGGTACAGAAAGAATTCATTCTCAGGTCTTAAATCTTTTGTCGACACAACTGGGCACTGCAAGAGTTGAGGGAAATGGCACACTTGTCCAATCCTGTCAGAGCTGCCATCTAAGAAGACAGCGTTTGGGGTCGGCGCTGTGGCGCTAGAGGTAAGTTGTCTGCCTTGCCAGCGCTAGCCTAGGACGGACCGCGGTTCGATCCCCGGCATCCCATATGGTCCCCCAAGCCAGGAGCGACTTCTGAGTGCATAGCCAGGAGTAACCCCCAAGCATCACTGGGTGTGGCCCCAAAACAACAACAGCAACAACAACAACAACAAAAAGAAGACAGCGTTTGTGAAGGAGCAACAAGTGTGTGCTATATAGCAATGACCCTTAGGCCAATGTCCCAAAAAGTATTATTTCTCATTATAAAAAAAAACATATTTTCTGAAATCTTATCAAGCTTCCCAAAAGCCGTACTTCCATTTTTCCTTTGGCTGCTAGGAGGCTGAGTTAAATTTGCAGGCCACATCAAATGATCCACAAGTCTAGGTAATATGTACTATACATTTAACATTTAATTTAATGACATCTTGGTTCCTAGTTTTTCCTCCTGTCTTACTTTCCTTGCTTTTGTTTGTTTGTTTGTTTTTGGGGTCTATTTTAAGTGGGATTCCCCCACAGTCTCAAGTTAGTTTTTGGAACAAGGAAGAGCATAACATTTTTTTCCTTACGTTGATTAATACCACAAAGCTAGTACAAACTAGAACTAACCAGAAGGTGAACATGTTATACCAATGGAATAAAATTAAGAGTCTAGAAATCCTTAAATTCAGGGCTGGAGTGAAAGCATAGTAGGAAGGGCACTTGCTTTTCCTTTGGCTGACCCAAGCTTAAGCTTTGGCACTCTCTCTGGTTCCATAAACCCACCAGGAGTGATCCCTGAGTCCCCAAAAAAATTCCAAAATAAAAACCTTGGAATAATAGGATCATATATACAGGGTGCCAAAATAATCCAGCAGGGAAAGAACATTACTTTTGAACACTTCTTAGAGAACTGTACAGTCACAAACAAAAGAATGACACTGGATCCCTACATCTTATATCCTACACAAAACTAAGTTAATATATATCAGTGGCATATATATATATATATTCTATACCTATTAAATTTTGTACAAAAGGAGCTGCAGTGATCCTATAGTAGGGAGGGCACTTGTTCTGCATGTGGTTGATTCAATTTCAGTCTCTGGCAACCCATATGATTCCCCTGAGCTTTGCCAGGAGTAGTTCATTAGTATTGCTGTGTGTGGTCCCCACAAAAAAACAAATAGAAACAAAATCTTAAAAGAAAAAGTGAGAAAAACTGTAATGAGATGGAGTTCCTTAGATGCCCAAAGTAGGAACCACAACCATTTAAACAAATAATTCATTTCCATCTAGATTGGAAATTGTGCTTCAAAGACCATCAAAGAAGTATAGGGACTGGAGCTACAGTTCAAGTGATAGAATATGTTTTCATGGGACCCGGGAGATAGCAAGGAGGTAAGGCGTTTGCCTTTCATGCAAAAGGTCATCGGTTAGAATCCTGGTGCCTCATATGCCCTCCCTCCCCCCTCGTGCCTACCAAGAGCAATTTCTGAGCTTGGAGCCAGGAGCAACCCCTGAGCACTGCCGGGTGTGACCCAAAAACAAAAACAAAAACAAAAAAAGAATATGTTTTCATGCATGATGCCTGGGTTCAAGCCCCAAACCATATTACTCCCCAGCATAATCAGGTGTGGCCCTAGTGTCCTCTAAACACCAGGACCAAGCACCACACTACCAGATTAAGGGTCCGTGGGGGAAGTTCCTATATTTTAAAATAAAAGTGAAAAACTACAGAATGGAAGCAAATATATGCAAATCATGTATCTAATAGGAGAATCCATGTCCAATATTTATAAGGTACTCTTACAATTCACCAATAAAAAAGATAATCTGATTAAAGGTGCTTGCCTTGCATGTGGACCAGGGCTCGATCCCTGGCATCCCATATGCCCCTCAACACTACCAGGATGATTCCTAAGTGTAAATCTGTGAGCAAATCCTGGGCATTGCTGGATATGTTTAAAAAAAAAAAAAACCAAATAAATAAATGGAGGCCCTGAATGTATCTCTCCCTAAAGAAGATATACAAACCATCACCAGCACATGAGAAAAACGATCAATACCATTTGCCACTGGAGAAATGCAAATCAAAACCACAACAAGCCATCAACTCACACCTCACGGAGAGCTAAAATAAGAAACAGGCCATAACAAGTCTTGGCGGGTCTGTGGAGAAATTGGAGCCTGCCTACATTGCTTGTGGGATTGCAATAAGGCCCAGCCACTTTAGAAGAGCGCTTGGCAATTCCTCAAAAAATGAAACATCGAGTTATCCAGTGATCTAGTAATTCTATACCCAGACATCTGCCTGAGAGAAAGGAAAAGATGTGAGCACACAAGAACGTGCCTGCAAGTATCACAGGGAGTGCCAGTACAGAACTATGAGAGCCAAAGTTGGGAAAACCCAGTGGTCCATCAACCAATCAACAGACAAGCAAAATGTGGCCTATGCCTCCGTGTAATTAGATTCAGCCATAAATATTATGAAGCTGCAAAACGGAATATGTTCTGACATCCGAACCTTGAAAACCTGCTAAGCGGAAGAATTCACAAGAGACCAGAGATTATGTGACTCCACTTATAAGGTCTGAAAGCAGCAAATCCACAGAGACAGAGAACAGACCAGGTTTCCAGGGCCAGGGGCACTTGCAGGGATAAGATTTCTCTTTAGGGTGATGAATATATTCTAAAATAAGAGTGCTGCTGGTTGCAGAACTTCACCCCCATATTAAAGTCACTAAATGTTATGCCTGAAAAGTATATTTATGTCATTTGAGTTCTATCCTAATAAAACTGCTATTTTTTTTAAACCCCAGTGAAACTTACAGTTGTGTTCATAGCAAGGCACTTATGTCTGTTTCTTTGTGTTGACAACATGTGTCTTAACAGTGAGGAATCTGGGTAAGGGCTATGTAGACATTCTGCATGTTATCTGTGAGTTCCTGGAACTCTGCAGCCATCCCAAAATCAAGCATGTCTTTTAGGGGAAAGGTTTCACTTACTCCCAATGCTGAGCTGTGTCCCAAGCCCTCCAGATTGTACCTGCTACAGCACTGGGCAGTCTGTACCAGTCACCCATTTGACATGGACCAAAGGGACAAACATTAAACTTGCTCCCTCTTAGCAACTCTTACAACCCTTACATGGCTGTGAAAGAAGGCACCTCCAGCCTCATCTCTCTGCTCCTATATACATGCTTCTGCTTAGCCAAATCCACGTTCCTCCACGTGCGAATCTCCCAACATGTTGAGCTGATATAAGGCTTGATTTCTGGCACAGAAACCCCACCCCATCCCAAAGCAGATCAGTTTGATTGCTTCTCTTTTTCTTGCATGGACATGGCTCATGGGGCTGGGGGTTTGCATGGGGGACTCATATTCCACATGGCTTCTATACTGTGCATGATCTGGATCCCCAGGTGGCTGGGAAGTGGGCCGTGAAAGGGGCGCGGCTGTCTCATGCTTCAGCAAGCTGTAGGCTTCCTGTGAGGCTGTGACCCGCTGACATCACCAAGGGACCAGCCGCTTGCAGCCAGGGCGGGAGGGGACGCTGTGTCGCAACATGCAGGGTCATAGTAAGTTCAGCACCAAGGCTGTCTTAGTCCATTGGGTTTTCCTTATCCCCTGGCCATGAAGTGTGTTCCTACCCCCTCGTTCTTCTCTCTTTCTGTGCATGTATGTTTTAATTAGTCCATGGCCCTGGGCTTGCTTTCCTAACCCCACACTAACATTTATCTCTGCTACTGAGAAACTAGGCATGATGCCTTCTCTGCTCACCACCCCCACCCCTGCATGTCAGAGAGGATGGGGAGAATTTCAGCCTAAGGGATCCAACATGAGTGGAACTAGAGACCAGAGGTGAGAATCACATGCTTCAGTCTAGGCTGAGAGGAGGCAGTTTTGGGCAGATAAGTGGTCAAGGCCCTCCTGCTCGGACAGTCATTTTGCAGAGAAGCACAAGAGCCTTGATTCATTCTTACACAGAGTAAAGTATATTCAGAAAGTCACCCACATCCAACAGTTCCTACTTACTAAGGAATCAACTAGAAATCAGCATCTACAAACTAGGATGTGGTGGAATGTTCAACTTATAGCCAGGAAGATCACAATGCATCTTCATCCCATGTGCTTTCAGGTACTTACTGTACCAGGCATGAACATGGATTTGCAGACAGTGAGATGAGAACCTGTGAGTGTCAATACAGCAGAGATGGTGACCCAGGTTACATCCCTAGCAACCATCTGTGGTCCCCTAAGCGCCTACAGGAGTGATTCCTGAGTATACAGCCAGAAGCATCCTCTGAGTGCTGCTCAAATAAAACAAACCCCCAAATCGGAACCTTTGAGAACCCAAACCTTTGAGACTCAAACCTACTTCCCAGGCACTTTCATTTGTATTATTCACAATCAATATTCTTGGATCTTCCAAACATTGGCTGTAACTTCTAACTCAGTAAACTCACTGACTACTCATTATTTTTCTTTCTGTTCAAAAAACAAAGCACAACCATCCGTTTCAAGATAAGTCATAAGCCAGAAGGCAGACATAAGGCCTGGCTGCAGCAGAGACACAGCATAGTCTGAAGCCGGGGGTGTGCCTAAAACTCAGCATTCTGCCATCCAGGAGTGACCAGTCCCAGTGGCCAGTCCCATTCCAGCCTGGCAGACAGCCCACAGCACCCCTGCCCTCCAAGGGCTGAGTGCCCAGGACCCAGAATCTGACCGCTTTGAGCCCTGAAAAGTGCATGCCACACCCAAGAAAGTCCTGGTTCTTGGGGTCCAGAGGAAATAGCACAACTGCAGATGACACAGGGCAAGGGGGTGGCAAGAGCCCTAAAGGCATTTCTGAAGCAGAACAGGAGGGAATCAGAGTTTGAAAAACACTGGCTGAAGAGAAATGAGATACTCCGAGCTGAGCAGGGGACCATCAAGGACCAGGAGCAGAGGCAAGACTGAGTGTCTCAACAGAGGGATGGGCAAAATTCAATGTAGGAAGGTCCTCCCCAGAACCTATTAGGTAGGAAAAGAAACTGAGACTCAAGAGAGGGAGCAGATACAGTACTCACCCCTACATCACCTTCATTCCCACCAAATACTCACCTGCTCTCACCTTGATAATAGTTGCCTTCTTTATTCCCAGCATGAAAACCAAATGGGATGGGTGGATCATTTGGGGGATAGAGGGAGGGGTAGGTTCAGAAGACCGTACCTGGAGGAATTCATGGCTTACTCCTGGCTCTACACTCAGGAATTACTCTTGGTCGTCTCAGGGACCATATGTGGTCCCAGAATTGGAACTAGTCAGCCATATGCAAGGGAAGTGTCTGAACCTCTGTAGGATCTCTCCAGTCCCCATAAATCCTCTTATTTCCCTTTTATACTTTTTTTTTTGGTTTTTGGGTCACACCCGGCAGTGCTCAGGGGTTACTCCTGGCTCCATGCTCAGAAATTGCTCCTGGTAGGCACGGGGGACCATATGGGGCACCGGGATTCGAATCGATGACCTTTTGCATGA